>JAUMHH010000011.1:56519-69260 GCA_032359455.1 Chlamys rubida
TTTAGTTTAGTTCTATACAAGGAAATCGTTTTTGCTGAGTAGCTAACAGTAACAAACAAATAAAAGTGGGGATTTTTTTTTTTTTTTTTTTTACAAAACAACGAGGACACAGAAGGAAATGCGTATCTAAATTAACATTATATATTCTTGTACATGATCAAAAGTCATGTGAGGTCACATCCAATAGACAGTAGGAGCACTGACCCCGTGAACTCGTCTCCCTACCTGTGGGCCTTGTACAACAAGATATGAGGGACGGTGATGATATTTAGTCTGGGAAAGGTAATACTTTCACAATAAAATCTGTCATAAATGTCACAATGGAATGTGTACAGCATGTGTGCTGTCGTGTATGTCGTACCGCGGCAATGGACCATGTCCATGTCATCGTTTGATTTCCTTTTTTGACGGATTAATTTAAATTAAATTCAGCATGGTAGTGCAAGTTACAATGATAATTTTAAAAAATAGCCAGAAGAAAATGAACATCAAAATACACATTAAGAATGCATATTATTTGTAATAACTTTGCTTTAAATTTGCAACCTTTAAACTATAAACAATGAATATGAGTTTAAAGGAACTAAATTTTTCATTTTATTTAAATGATATGTAATTGAATTGGATTTTTTTAACAGGTCATATTGCATGATAAGATATTAAGATGCTTAAAATGGCACGTGCAAATCATTAACGTCTAAATGTAATAAATTACAGATCAATTGTTGACATTGGCATTTTTGTGTAGCAAAATTCTAGCAATATAATATATTGAAACGTTCATAAGCAAGCCTGTTTATATATATTTATTATATCCACGTGGACGGAAGGTTCATGCAAATGTTTCTCGTTTATTATTGTACGCTTCATAGAAACATCATTATGCTAATTCGAAGTAATGTTTCTTCGCTTCAGTGCCCTCGGAAGAATACATGAAGCGGTTGGTGGGCAGAGGATATATTTGCCGATACATCCACCATGAAAAATGCATTAACATTTCCCATCAGTACTAAGTGACCAGGGCAAGCCTCAACCGGAAGTTAGGAGAACGTTATTGTCGTAGAGACAAAAGATGCATTTTTAAAGGCAGAAATTGTATATGTCTTTATCAATGAACGCTCCGCACGCCTTCAAAGGAACAGACATTTCTGAACTACAACTGTAATATATTCATGGATATATTTCCTGAACAGCGGAAGGATACACATATAGGTCAGGATTACACTTGCTTGGACACTCGTTTATCGAAGAAGGATACACATAAGAAGAGGAACCACAACCGAAGTACCTTGCTCAGTTTTCAGGCGATGATTGTCCAAACGCAATTCTTGTGCTATTTTATCAAGAACTGTGTCTGGACATCAGTGCTTGAGACTATATCGGCTTCCTGTGACGTCAACACACCAAAGGTCATCATACTTCCTACCGAAGGGGAAGTTCCTGTCCTCGACAACAAATCGATTGCTTCGTTGGATTATACCGCACACAACAAACATTTTTTGGGGGAAGCAATTTTACTTAACTCACTAATGTTTTTGCGTCTAGAATGGCCAATATATAACATTCCATTTACCCACTTTTTTAAAACATATCAATGTTTGAAATGTTGAGGAAATACTTGATGTCATATCGATTCTCTGGAACAGATCTTTATTTAGGATTCAATAGGATTCAAACCTATCAAGTTTCCATTATAATATATCGATGATAGTACTATATTGTCAAACGTTTATTTAGCTTTCATTTGTACTAAAATATATCATAATTGCTAACGCTGTCAGAAATAAATATATTTACATAGAGGGAGCATTATTATTATACTCATTACGAGTGTTACATCAGAACTTTATTCGTGGACCAATCAATCTAATCCAAAGTATCTAAACGATGTAGATCACACTTTCAATATCATTCTAACTGTTTGAAGTCGATCTCAACGTGAAATAATTTTAAAACAAATGCATCAGCTAGTTAAGAAATTGCATTTTTTTTATGAACATGAAACAGAGAATGTTGCGTTTTCATTTTTTATAGGGTTAACTCTTTTATTATATCATCAGAGAATTACATGTAAGCATGGCACGATTGCCTTCCAAAAATACAATATCACGTTTATTTATCGATGTAAATGTGTTCAATATATTTTGTGCAAATACCTTATGTCAGTTTATAGCTATACAATACTTATATACATACTATTGCTTGTATTTTACCATCGTTATTTGCTATATATTCACACTGTAGACAGATAGCCGACAAAGTTCAGATGTATGTTGAACATGTATGAATTGTGTACAACAAAAGTGTTTATGCGTCAGAATTGTTCTGTTTTATCAAAGTTTTTGTAAAAATAAACTATTCATGTGATAATTTGAAATTTATTAGTGACTGTGTTTGTTTTGAAAGCTGAAAAAACTGTGCAGATGATAAACGTTACATGAATTTCATGTCGTTTACACATCTTGCCCATGATGTCAAGGTCGCTGTATATTTACTCTGCGCGGTGTATAGGCTATTACGGGCTTGCTAAATAATGGAAAGTTACAACATTTTTAGTAATGTTTCTTTAATAGTTTGAGTAGGGAACTTTTTTAAAATGTTGTCTGTTCATGCACACAGTCTTGTCTATTGTCATTTCATTATAAGAGATTCGTTTATAACAAAGATTTCTGTTGAAAATAGTCTAACTTGGCTTGTAGATGATACACTGCAACCCCCTTGGAAATGATATTCACCTGGAAACCATCTGCTGTAAATATTTATGGAGTTTTATGTTAGTTTGGATTAGCACTTGTGAAGCGTGTAAATACATACGGGCTATAAGAAGACAGTGCAATGTTACCATAGTATTTATTGTTTTAGCTACGATGACTTTGGTTTTTAGCTTTCACTTTACAAACTTTTTATAAACCTATATTTGAGGTAAACATTTCTTTTCTTTTAACATGTCACAGACCTCAAACTTGGTCTGCGAATAATATTTTCTTAAACAATAACATGCTCTGATAAATGTTCTAAGAGAGACAAAAAAGCAAAACAAAACAAAACAATGATACATTTTTACAAGTTTTGCAGGATAAAGAAATATGGCAACTGAAAAACTACTATTTTTTCTTTCAAATAGGGGTGTATGGGTTATCTAGATACAGTAAGATAACATGAAATAAAAATTCATGGTATGATTCCTACTTAATTACGTAGGTAGTACTTCAAACAAAATAACACTGATCCACTCTTTCATTTGAAGTTTTCAAAAGAGCTGTTCTTTATTTTAAGTCAACATAGAAAGACAAGAGGTTCTCTTTCCCTTATAAATATCATTCTACTGTGTTAATTGACAATTTTCATCGTTTTGGCTTGATAAGTTAGATGTTGGTGGTGCATGAATTATGTTTTTGAAAATCATGATTCAGTTCAGATATGCTATCATATTTTGGCAGAAAATAATGCCATATAAAACAATTCATAATTTAGAAAAAAAAGTACTATTAATATCATGTCAAGGATCCCACAAATCCTAGCTTCATGTCTTTGGTTGAGTATAACGAATAGACAATATTTCCTGGTAGTTTTCATAAATGTGTTCTTCTCTACAGGCGTTATTATAAAATCTACAGAAAACATACATTTAAAAATGATGAACCTGCATCCTTCACGATAGTTTACGAGAGGACATGTGATGTTACAAAAAATCATTAAAACATCAAAGAACTAAGTGTTAGAATGAAATTTAGATATTTAAGATATCAAAATATTTTGCATTATTCAAAGATAACGTTGAAACACATATCTCAAAACAAGATCGGCATTCTCCCATTAATTTAATACGTTTGAGGACACTATTTACCTTTTGAAGATTGCGTTTATAGTTTCATTCAAGTATTTAACTTTCGAAGTATTATAATGCATATATTTATATACCATATAAACTGCACATTTAAAGATATTTTAAAACTTCACATTATATTTTGTTAACTACACATGATATTATATGAACTACATTTCGTATTTCGAGCTTATGAAATATGTTCCTGCATAATAAATTACATTGAAAGAACAAAAACAAAACAAAACAAACAAACACTAGTTGAGTAAAAATAAATACCATGGTTTTCCCTAAATATATTCGCTTGGTTAATACTAGATGTAGGTGAATCGAATAACGTAGTAAACTCACTCGCAACATGGAGAGTGTTATTCTCCTCATTCTCAATGGGACACTTTGTACAATATAGGTTTGTAAAAAAGAAAATATGAAAGGTTTTTAACTGGCTATTAATATTAACGAGAACGAAATCATCTCTACTCATCCAGCAAATGTCAAACATGCATGTCAGTCACCATTTGTGTAAATATTCAGTCAACAATATAATGATATACATTTTTTTCATCAAATGATTTTCGTACGATTATGTATGTCAATACGCAACATGTTAAGGCACACATGTGAAAGGAGCATGACATTTGATCAACTATTCAACGAATAGTAGCATTAATTGTCAACACTGCTTGTTTTTTTCTTCCTTTTCTTTTTCTTATTTTTGTTAAAAGTGATGATTGCATATTCCAATCATTCTATTTTAAAAATCCGTGTGAAGTGTTTCATATCACAATACACCAGTTGCAACAACATTTCCAGATAAACGATTTTATTACCCCTCGTTTTATGACCTGCATTTATTTCTATAACAACTATGGCGTCACCATCGGAGCGATGGCAGGTGTTATAAGTTTTATTTCCCATGCACGTGTTTAGTTAATTACGTATTATTAGTATGATATTCCAATTCATCTATTGTTTGAAAAAAGGCCTCAAGATAAATGAATTGTCCGTAAATGAATTAGCCTGACCCCAGCGTACGTCAACGTGCAATCCGTCTAAGGATAGTAATATGTTTATTAGACACAAAAGATAACACCCACCTGCCTTTTGATTAATTATACGAATAGCATAATATTTTTCATAAATTATTTTGAAAGTTAATAATACACCTGTATTCAAACAAAGCAGACGCATGAATTCCCTCAGCTGCCCATTTGTGTCATTATACGAGATTTGTTAGGCATTGATGTAAATAACACCTTGTAACCGTTTTACATAATACCAGATGTATTCTTTAGTTATGCTTTTCATTTGTTATATACTTGTTATTTAAATAAGATGCATGCCTCTCGTGTACACATACTAAAAAGTCGACGATGGCAGATTTCTACTTTCACTTTTGAAAATGAAAATAGTAACAATGGTTTACCATCATATACAGTTTACTAATGTCAACAAAAGACATGCCCAATCACATTTAAACATTGTTATACACTTGTCACATAATAACTTATAGCTGTCTCTGATTATGAAGTTGATTGGATATATATGCTAGAAAATGACAACATCTGTTTTATGTGGAGGTAATAGATGTTTGCTCAGTTAATATAAACCTTCGGCAGGTGGCCAATAGCATCACTACCAGTACAAATACAGGATATGCTTTCCCGATTTATAAACAATAACGTGTTAGTTTAATATCATCAAATGTTTAAAATTTGGTATCCACTTCGGAAAGACTGTGCTCGAAGATAGATCAATTCAAATTTAAATAGTAAATAGCGACAAATACTCCGAATACCTAATAGCTCATATTGCAACGATTTAGTAAATTGGTCAATTGCAATAGTCTTAAAAGTTAAAAAGTTAAATCAATCAAATGAAGTAACTTCGATGAAGACAGTTTTCAATTTTGGTTTAATATACTATTTCATTAGATGACTTAGTATGCAAAATGAAGCAGAGTTAATACCTAATTATTTAAAAATTGAACTTTTTTGTAGTTTGAAACAACTTTTTCAACGCCCATTTAGTTATGAAATAATGTTGGCATGGCAACTGTTATAAAACAAATTTTAAGTAGCATGTACAATTTTTCGATAGGATAAACCATAAAAATATGTATGTATTTGATATGTAAGGCCTAGCCAACAAAAGTGCTACAGTAACTACTCACACTCGTGTCTTGGTTATTGCTACAGTAACTACACACACACGTGTCTTGGTTATTATTACAGTAACTACTCACACTCGTGTCTTGGTTATTGCTACAGTAACTACACACACTCGTGTCTTGGTTATTGCTACAGTAACTACACACACTCGTGTCTTGGTTATTGCTACAGTAACTACTCACACTCGTGTCTTGGATGGTGTAAGTTAGTGCATTATAATTAATTTAGGCTGTCGATATTCTATTGATAAAAAGAAAGTCATTGAATGGCTGAACTAAGAAGAAAATACATAATATAAACCTAACCTATTTCCTATTTGACAGTGTTTGCTCGTTCAGTCGAATCAAGGACGATTTATGTTTTCAAACGAAAACTTGACAAAGCATGTCCTAAAAGTAATCTATTTTTGGAAATCAACAATATAATAAAACCATACAAACATTCATGAAAACAGGAACAGGTTTTGTAGCTATTATTATTAAAAATCAATACAACATCGATTAATTTTAAAAAGTGTTTCTGATATATGAGGTATTGAACTATTGCAAACTTTATTGGAAAGAAAACAAAGGATACCAAAATGGCTGAAATTAATCACAACAGCAATATAACAGCAAATACAACTATATAAAGCTATGTCTGTAGGCAGGATATGTAAAATGATTCCATAAAGTTTTTCATAAGGTAAATGTATCTAGATATATTTTAAGATTATACATTTATATATTTTAATATCATATATTGCCACATATAAAACATTGCAACAGGTGTTTCAAATTCCTTTCAACATTTTTATACATATGTAAAGCGCGATGATAATGGAATAATTTAGTTTCACAGCTCGGTTTGTTAAAGGTAAAATATCAGATATGACCTACTTTACGTGTAGGTATGATATTACACACCCTTACAATTCACACAATTGGCATATGCGATATGTTTTATACAACAAATATGTCATTCATCGTAGAACAATACGACTGCAGAGGACACCATACTGTATAAAATATAAATCTTCATATATGACAAAATGTATGACACATTTTCGAGTTCTTAATCGAGGAATCAAATGAGCAGGTTCTTGTCCGATTCATGTGATGGTTATATTCTGAGATCATCACATCATACAAAATACACATCATGTAGTATACCTATTTACATAGGGGAGACAGTTTTGAGGAATTTAACAATGTATGTTTTGTTGTTTAAGTTCCATTGACTTATATAACCTTCGTGATGCAAATATGTTTATAACATATTTTTCTTATTCATAAGTAGGTCAATTCGCCAAAACAACTCGCACGTCAACGGAAATGTGAATCACTGAATACTCATAAACCTTATCCTCGCTTGTTTACTTTCGTACATCATACTTCAATAAAATTACACTGTATTAAGACATTATAGTAAATCATTAAGGTAACTATTGATAATTATGATACACATGTGAGAGTGACAGCGCTAATTTGGATACACATGTATGCTTTACGTGTGTGGTACATGTATATGGTACAAGTGTGTGGTACACATGCGTTATACACATGTGTGGTACAGGTGTAAACACGCAGACTCATCAATATTACCTGGTACTGTAAATCGCCATTATGAGATGAACATTGTTATACAATGCATACGTTAACAAAAATATCAAACATTTAATAACGTAAGAAAAACAACAAACCAACGATCACTTGGGTACCTAGACATGTTGCAGAAATTCGCGTTCGTAAAGATGTTTTTATTTCATATTAACAGATTATGTCAAAGTATGTATTATAGTGTATTACACGACCAAGATAAGCCAATCTGATGTTCAAACATTTGAAATGCAGATTGTTAGCATTAGTATGCATTACAGGAGCATCATCTCATCGATCATATTGATTACATTAATGAGTTCTAGACACCTCATTGCACTCAAGTATTATCATGAATATTTAAATTGTTTTGCCTTGTTAAATGTTTCAAATTTTTCATCCTAATAAGAAGTTACAAACATGTCAGTTTACGATAGTAAATATTAAACCTTTGTTACATTACAATTGTAACGAACATTATTTCAATTTCCTGTTACGTTTTCACCTTTACGATAAACATGATTATATTACTGATAATGTTATAATGCATCTTTATAGCACCGCATTGTTTCCATAGCATGCATTCCAGCTTAATACTAGTTATCATATCCACTGCGATGTATTTCATTTAAAGAGAATGCACCAGCCCATAAATATTCAACATTGCTACACCTTGATTGCTTTCCCACCAGTTACCAGTCCCAGGAGACTATAAATATTAGTATAGTCTTCTCTTCCCGCCAGAAATCTAAAATATTCATATATATATTTTTTTAATTTTTGAACTTAATCAGTTTTAGAGTGAGCATACAGAGAGTATGACATAAAGTTAAACCACACGCATGAAATGTATTTGAATATATTTAAAACCACAACCACGACAAATATTTGAAAAGAGGATAGCGACACCGCCTAAAATAGAACTGTCGCTCTGTCGTCCATCTTTTGAAACTCTGCATACACAACTGAACTTATATGCATACATCTCATGGCACTTGACCATTAAACCATTTATAAAGCTGTTATTCAGCTATTTCTGTACAAGTGATATAGACGTAACATTTAGTTATATAGTGGTTATTTAAAACATACCACAGCGTCAATACATAATGAGAATTGATCCACAACGTGAACACAGTCAGGAAAAATATACCACAATTTAACGAATGTGATACAATTCTAATCTATACAAAAAGACAATTGAGATTCGTGGATACACAATATTGACAGGAAAGAATTTAACAACTCCAACAAAAATGGATTTGAGACCAGGTGTTCAGGAGAGTAAGCGCTTCCTGCTCGTCATGTGGCACTCATCATGATGTCTCCTCTCAAGTCCGAAAGATTGTGAATTAACAACAAAAGATACGCAGGGAACAAGTCTAAAATGAAGTATTAAATTTTGAAATCAGAACATGATTTACCGTCGTACAATTTCTTTCCACAGCGTACATTGTAACCTCTTTAATAGAAACTTAGAATTTATTGATTAAAAAGACGCAGCTACTGTACGTTAAATGTATTGAAATTGATTGCTTATGTGCAAAATTGTTACAAAATGTACAATATGAGATCTTTGATATCTCATCTCTGGTTATAATTTTCATTATAGACTTCATCTAAACATATTACAACATGAAAAAAACCTTTTTGTATTTCTTGTTAGCATTATGTATTATTACGTTACATTTACATATAGAAAAATAGGAAATAATAGACATTGGCGACAATAGAAGACAAAATAAAAGAAACAAACAATGACAAAATATCTGATTCCAAAATCGACAATAACACATTTGCATTATGGAAGCAAGAAAATGGAGCAAACTGAAACCCTTACAAAATATCAAGAGCGGTGTGAGGCCTCCTGTATGGGGCAGTGTCATTTATTGATGGATCTGTATCTATTACCAGCGTCACGTTCTTTGTGACGTCACAAGTGGTGATATTTAAAGGTCATCTTTGAGAAAATGTTTTGTAGGTATAAATGTTTACAGAATGCTTTTTATCTTTTGTATTAATGTGAAAACAACACTAAAGTGTATATATTATATCTCCTTGTTGGACTCGTATATTTTGTTAAAATATTTGGTACGATATTACAGACAGTTTTGATTGGAAAAAGGTATTTATGACGTTCTTAATAAAACGTAAGGTTTCAACTCTTCCTTCTACATAGACGAACACTCAACACTTCGTACGACTCATGGGATATGACATCATCAGATAAACAGCTACCTAAGTTCCTAATAGGATAAATATTGTCAATATGATTTTTTCATCGAAACTCAACTTTTATGATTTACGGCTTTCATAAGAAACTTCGACGGCGTTAGCTCAAGGAGTGACAAGCTGTTTTTTCATTTGAAGAATACAGAAAATAGTCTGGGAGTATAATATGTATTATAGCAATAAACTAGAGTAGCCATGGGGAATGACATGAATTGCTCAGATACATATAGCAAGCAATATTGACTCGATAGCAAGGACGATAAACACAATCGGGCCAATTCCATGATAAATAACATATACCCAGGTGACATGTTCAAAAGTATGAGCACAACGGGCTGAAATCGATTACGCCAAGAAGCTTCAAAGAAAATAGTCGAGTTTGATCAACATCGGAAGAATTTTTATATAAAGGAGATTCCAAAGGGAGAATGGATATAACATCTCTTACAAATCATGCATGTGTGTTGGGGAAAACAAATCGATGATTCAGTAAAAATGCTGTATGACATACTTAACTAAACTCTTGTAAACTTTCATAAAAGTGGAGGAGAATTTAGTTGTCCGTGACCTCATTTAATTTTAATATCCTAACGGTAAATCACCAAAAGTTCATATAAACCACTAGTGTCGTAAACAGGGTCACCATGCGATCGATAATGGCAAAAGAATGAACAGCATTATGGTACAAAGTGCAATAATACACTGATACATTTGAAGGAACTGATTTTGTATATGAGTTCGTTAAGTTATAAGGAACAAGACACATACAAATACTAAAATTTGTAGGGTATGACATCCTAACAAAAACACAGTGACGGACAATATTCTATACAGTTAGCAATACCTACAATATTAACATACAAACTGAGGACATATCAAACGTTGTACAGAGTTGTGCATAACAACTTTAGAAATCACAGAACTATTTTGTTGCATGGCGAACAATGTTTATTTAGATGAACAAGACATTTTAAACTAGATTTTTTTCTGATCCTGGAGGTAAATGACTAGTAGGTGATTTCTAGATATGTTATGCATGTTTCAGCATTGCTACTGAAGAGTTCCAACGTGTCGCTACTCTATAACTAGATGTGAATATGATGGATAACGTCACCAAGCGTGGCGACATGCTGCTTTATTACTGTTTTGCAGACAGTTTTATCCACTACAAAGTCTGCTTCTCAAACAAGATACGCATTGATGTTGAAATTAAATTCATGCTATTATAATATTCGTGTAGGAGTCATGGCTATTTGAAATATGTCTTTTGATATATATGATATTAAACATTGCGTTCACATTGGCATGCTGTGTTATTACCTTAATTGCAAGGCAATATGCTCCCCGGTGTCTTGATATAGCTGACGTCGAGGCGATATCGGCCCATGTCAAATACAGTTTGCTTTGTTGTAGTTGTCTAGCAAATCATCAAAGCAACATCCATTGCAGAAAGTGCATATCGTGTTATTTTTATAAAAATCATGTAAATCTATTCAGAAATGTTTTTAAAATATTTGACGAAAAAAAAATCAACTTACTGATATATAGTTTTACATCTTCAGTATATGGATTATGAAATTTACAATTGCATGGTTCCTTATAAATTCAATGTTAACATTTTTAAAATAGTTGTGGAATGCCTTTATTAGATAATGTAAAATGTTATTCGAGACCATTAATTCTGTATTACCTTTTTGTTCAAGGCTCAAAAAGCTGCTTTATAAAAATTAATCAATATGCAAAATACAAAAGCATACACCTATAGTTTTGTTGATTTAGAACAATTGAGCTATAATAGAACACACCATCGTTACCAGACGTATCGACTATATCTTATTTTCCACCGACATTTAATTTACTATTATGTCGGACTGGAGCTTGAGGGTATGACCACGTGTAGACCAGACAGCTGTTACTCGGATACAACTTTATACCCTGCATGCGTATCACTGATGATGGAGCCTATAGAGGTCTGGCTGATGATTGATGATGTCCCTCGACGAGACTGAGTACTGCCTTATTAGTTATACAAGGAGTGGGAATTCATTTGTATATCCATGTTTCAACCATACTTAGTGTGTTGTATATCATATTTGACTTTTTTAGTTTGTGGACTCACACTAAATTTCAATATTTATATGATTTGGAGTATCATTTCCCGAGATCATCACAAATCCAAACATTTATATTCAATATCACAGGACTGACGAATGGAAAATAAAAATAAAATAAAAACCAAAAAACAGACCATTGATTATAATCGACAAAACGATTTCTGTCAAATATGTAATATCACACAGGGTATGAGTTGTACATAATACAATTTTGTTCTAGTGCAGAAAAAGATTAGATATGCAAAAGAATAATTGATTAAATGGTCTAATACATTTTATCATTTTTAAGTCTAAACGATCCAACAAGAAAGTTATAGCTACACATGTAGTGATAGCTACAGGGCCAACAATGGCCAAATAGAAGAAAAAAAGAAAATTAAAACTACATCTTGAGTTAATGCTACAGGGCCAACAACAGGGGAAAGGACAGAGAACGTTATAACTACATCTAGAGTGTATGCTACAAAGCCAACAATGGGGGAAAAGACAGAGAAAGTTATAATTACATCTAGAGTGTATGCTACAGGGCCAACAATGGGGGAAAAGACAGAGAAAGTTATAACTACAACTACAGTGTATGCTACAGAGCCAACAATTGGGGGAAAATACAGAGAAAGTTATAACTACATCTAGAGTGCATGCTACAGAGCCAACAATGGGGCAAAAGACAGAGAAAGTTATAACTACATCTACAGTGTATGCTACATAGCCACCAATGGGGGAAAAGACAGAGAAAGTTATAAGTACATCTAGAGTGTATGCTACAGGGCCAACAATGGGGGAAAAGACAGAGAAAGTTATAACTACATCTAGAGTGTATG
>JAUMHH010000012.1:2572-34953 GCA_032359455.1 Chlamys rubida
TTCGTTACAAATGTCTAAAATACACATATGCCTTGTGTATGTTTATGTGTGCTGTGACTCATATCAGTAGGTCTATAGCATAGGTGTCAGTAGGCCTATAGCATATGTGTATTTCAGACATTTGTAACGAATGTGGATTTTGTACGATATCGCAGACCTTAGTCTTGTTTTGTTGTAATAAAATTACATTGTCAAACCTCACATTGCCCAGCGATATTGCAGTAGCCGTCATGTTTATTTACATTGGATATTGTAGTTCCGGCCGGTGTTGTATTAATACGCTAAGAATTATGTCTCGTGGTGCATAGTATTTAAAGTCCCATCAACGACACAGCTTTCAAATAGCCTATATAGTGACAATGCCATGCAAATGTAAATATAACATGATAAATGCGCAGTGTCTCGCACCAGATTCCTGGTCTTATCTATATTCGCATTGATACATTTTAAAACTAAGACGTGCTAATGTCAAACAGAGGTAAGAAAATGTAGACCGGACATGAACAAATACGGTTACGTGTACAATTGATATATCTTTAACTTAGCCTTGATGTTAACACAGTGTGAAAAAAAAGAATTTTCATTTTGCATTTATTTCCCCCGACACTTAATCTGAATTGCCGAGTTCGACATTCGACACTTGATTTGTGGTGATAATGGTATATATTATTCGCACCGCACCCAGTGTGTTTCATAACACTCTCTCACAATCACAGAAGGTAAATTGAACAATAGTTTTCAGTGGAAAACCTGACGTGAAGTAATTTCATTATTTCATTAATTTCATTAAGTCGCTGTAATTGAGCAAATAAATATCGGTTTGAAAACCCCATCCCCATTTCCCACCTCATCCCGTCCCATCAGTCGAATTGAATAAACTTGAACAGTCATTTTCCATTAACATTTATGTTATGTAACCTATGAGACAAAGAGATAACTTTGTTCAATCGTTATTGCATTAAAAATAACAATAGCCGAGTGATACTCACCTAGTGGTTAAATCTTTACTGTAACAGACAAAAATGTAATTCAATACTTTGAAAATTAGAAAGAATCAATGCTTGTAACCTGAATTGAACTTCCATGTTGGTTATCGTCTGCTGCAGGCGAATGTGGTCAGGGTCATCACTAGTTGTATACGTCACCCTTCGCTCTTATTGTACGTTAGTGCAATGAAGAAATATACTGACCTTGCCTGTGGCTATTTATTAATAAACGGTCACTTTTCACAATTGGCATTTCATTATTGATCTCGGTAATGGACAGCTACTTGCCTAATAAAGGATAGTCATAGATAAACATCATCAAATTTTAAAAGGAATTTCACGATTGACCTATAAAAATGTAATCCAGTAAATATAACCGATTTAAACGCCACTTATCCAATTGTAGTTGTCTCTCTCTGTTGAATTTGATTGGGGGAAAGTATCTGAAAACCAGATTCCAACAAACAAATGTAAAACACATTTGATTCAGAGGTAATCCAATGAATCCTTCTAAATACTGATGAAATGGAAAAATCTGTAGCCGTATCAGGAACAATCCAACACAGTTTCAAAAACAATGATTCTCTGTTGGAGGTAAAATTAATTTCATATATATGAAAACTACCTTATGAATGTCAAACCGTTGAAAGTGTATTGGGTTTCTTTCTTGGAGCCAAAATATTTTAACTGCAACAAGTGCGGGTTTAGATGGTGATTGAAGGTTTGGTTGTCTACCCTTTGTTTCTGTAATTTGTCTATCTTTACCATGATATATGCAGTGCACAATAAGTTGTACTTTTTATAAGTACACTTTCAAGTGTGTTCATGGCTCGATATGTTGCAGTGATCAGCATATCCTTACTTAACAAAATCTTTCAAATTCATGTTGGAAGCGATCTCCCGGGAATTGCGTGCTCCCGCTTGAAAGGACCAAGCTGGACTAAGTAATAAATACCCAGAAATCACTCTATTAGTCTTTGGTTATGAAGATAATTCGTTACTTCATTATCGGTACCTGTTTCAATAGCTATCCATTATTAACACTAAACGATGTGTATTATTCATACGAAAATGGAACTGTTTTTGAAGTCGTGGAATAACCTCAAAATGTCCATTCTGTAAAATAATGGATAGCTCTCGTCCCCTAGATTTGCTTCCGTCTCTAGAGTATTAAATCAGTCAGACAAGATAGACCCCAATACTTTTGATAACTTGGATTTCTGATTTTTGAGCCCCTAGGTTTCAAATTAGGGAGAATAAGCTTAAGTTCAGTTGGGAAAATCTTCATAAAAATTTAGAGGTTGATCGCCAGTGTACTTCGACCTTGATTGGTCAATATCCACAACCTTGATTGGTCAATTTCCCAGCAGAATGCAAATGCATTTCTCCTTTACATCTAAACATATTTACAAAATAGAATTCTCTTGCATTCCACTTTATTCTATAAAAGATGAAACTAATGACAATATTCTGGAGATTATATTTTTGTTCAGTTCAGAATATTTATTTTTCAGATCTTAGATACAAAGGGCAACAGGCAAAGCCTGTAAGGGTCCTCTCCTTAAAGTAATAAACAGTTTACATCCACCATATTAAAGTAATGATATATACATTTATATATTATACATATATTGATAATTGCATGCCATTATTGGTTTTTTTTTTTAAATTGTTGCTACAGAAACAAGATTATACATAATAATAGGCAAATAGTGCTGGTGGAAAGCACATACGTGCAGTTCTGTGTGGTATCATTCCACACAGCAATGTCATGTGATAACAGATAATCAACTAATTGTTATTTACTGAAAACGTCTAGTATATTTAAAGAATCTCTGAACCATCTCCAGAATACTAAAAAAGGGTCTGAATATTTAATGGAATAGTGTCATTTAGAGCAGACGTGGAGTTCAAGAGTATTTGCCTCCACTTTTCTCTGTACGTATACTAATCAAAAGCAAATTCCCCTGAACTCCGTTGCTGGAAAGTATATCAACATTCGTTATTTAATCAAAACGGTTTCCATAGATAGCTTCTAATATAAACAGGAAAGCACCTGTTGTTACATTTGTATTATGTACATATAGCTAACATGTATGTACATATTTGCCTACATCCATATACAGTTATTAGTACAGCTGAACGTAGTTTGTATATAAGTTCTGTGTACAAGCTATCGCATTGCCTCAAGCTATTCTTGGTAATGCATGGTTTAATAGTTTGACAATGTTTGGTCTGTTGCCTTGGTTATTGAGATTTAACGCAGAAATGTGTATCTGATCTCTCTACTGGCGTTACCTCTTCTACACAACTGACTGATAAGTATTCATTTACATGTAGCTCTTGACACTTGTATGCGTTTTCATTTGCTTTGCATTACTATTATATAAACATAACCAGAAGAGGTGTATTTCATTCGACCATGAAAGCAAACATTCACGTAACAATCTGGCCTTGTATGAGAATGCTATGATAAAGGTTTATCTGACAAACCAGTGGTTTTGTGTTAAATTTTTAAAAATCGAGAAATAGATAATCTCGTTTACCGTTGGCTTACAACCTTTCAAATCTCAACACTTTATTCGTCTGCTTCAAACGCTTTGTCTGACGAAGAACAAACAGTACAGCCCTATACCAAAACAGGCTTACGGCCGGTTTGACAACGAAATATCGAATGCATTTGAGGATGAACTGTCGTCATATGACCATATGGTGTTATGTAATTTGTTGAAAGCAGAAATTCCTCGGTTGGGATTGAAAGAAATAACGAATAGTGTAGGTGCTGCCATAGACATAGGTCTACCGCCCTATACAACAGCGTTTAACCTGCACACGAACATTCCTACTCCCTCTTGCTATGGACCTCGATTCGCGTAATTGGCCAATTAACAACTGCCCCTATACAATGTACCTATTTTTACATCAGAAACTGAATCGGAGACAATCAATCAATCAATCAAATCTTTTATTCCTCTGTTAAGAGATTTACAAAAGGAAAGAGTGAGAAAGTCTAGTGAGAGTATCTCTCGCACTGCCCATCCACGGGAAAACTCCCAAATAATGTGATATCGTAGAAGATAAAAGCGTTCCATGTAGTAAATCAGTCCATGTCAACCAAAAGCAATAGAGCAGAGGAACTACTTATATTACAAGGTAAAATCTACAATATTTCGTCATTCTCATTCTGCATAATACGTTACCGGTATATATATTAGGTTTCCAAAACACTCATCGCCAAATAGTAGAGAAATGCATTAATCAAGCAGTAGATCTCCGCTTAACTATCGGCCTAGCTACGCTCGATGCATACAAAAGTTTTGACATTGATCGGCTCACCGGCCTCCATCAGAAGCGGGTTTATCATGGGTATAGCAGGTAGTGCCTAAGAGCTAGTTGCAGAGTTTCAAACTAAAGCCCCTCGGCCTATGTTGGAGGGTTTGCCAGAGCAAATCCTTTTAGATTAACCATGGCATTAGTCACGGTACCAAATTTTCACTAACATAATGTAAAGATTTTGTCAATAACATTCTAAATACTCTCAAAGACAACAACGTGTGTGCTCATATACGCAGGATGTACAAATGTATCTGATGATATACATTGTATCTTTTATGGCCAGTTATCTCATGGACCTAAATTGTGCTCTGCATGCAGTATATCACAACTCCTGCAAAGACAGGTCTTTATTCAACACCACAAAGAGTAACATTGTGATTAATAACATCTGGGCAAATACAAGCACCATATTCGCCAACAGAACTTATCGGATCGCATACAAACTGGCCGCCGCACAATCTATGTTTCATAGGAAAAGGTTTTCACGGTAAACCTGGCATCAACCAGTCCATTATTGATACTATTTACTCCACATTTTCGCGGTCGAGGATCACCTATACAAAGGAAGTTTTGCCTTTTAACAAAAAAGATCCAAGAACGCTGGAACAATACGTTCGATAGGTTCGTGTAGCTTTTTTTTTATTTATTTTACAACAATTATGAAACAAGTTATTTCAATTTGTATTAATCACTCTTGTTGGCCCGGATGTTAGCGCGCGGGGGTCTTATTGTGGGAGGAAACCGGAGCACCCGGAGAAAACCTACGTGATCGGGCAGGTGACCCCATACCATTTCGCGTAAAGATCGGAGAATCGAACCCCGGCCGCCTTGGTGAAAGGCAAGTTCGCTTTCCACCGCGCCACTCGACCAGACTTTTTTTTGAATATATATTTATTTTTAAGTAAAAATATAGCATTAAAATGTTAAAGGAAGTTTTTTTCACTCTCTTTGACCGTCTTAGTGCCTGTCCATTACCGTTTACGTCATTGATCTTGGCATCGATCTCAATTTCGTCATCAAATTCATTATCAGTTTCTTCAAACAAACCTCGCGGTTCATTTGTAAATTATTGTATTCGTGTTCATGTTCGCGTTCTGTCTGTTCTGTATCGCGTTCCGAAGATTATTCGTTCAAGTGTCTATCGTTGTATTTCTTCAAAACAAATGTTACAGTTCTTTTGAAAAATTCTCCTCCTCTCATCTAGAATTTCACATTTTTCTACAGCTTTCGTAGGCTCTGACTATTGACCTACTTTTACTGCCAAATATGAGCTCAGCTTGGCTGTCTCAATTGACAGAATACGATGTAGATCTGTACATCAACAGATTCGTCTGTAGCTCCTTCTCCCAGTTCCGGTGATCTGTCTGGGCAATTCGAATTATTTTCATCAATGATCTGTTTACCGTTCTACTTCCCCGTTGGCTTGAATTGAAGTTGAAGAGTGATATTTGATGTCACTCCTAAATTGTGGAACATTGTCTGTTTTCACACTCAAAGGGTTTCTATAGGTCCAAAAATTTCTTTAAACATTTAGACACTTTTCTATGCAGTAGCGTTCTATTTCATGATCCATCTTGTTTCTCTGCTGTAGCGTTCTATTTCATGATCCATCTTGAGGCAC
This sequence comes from Chlamys rubida, assembly GCA_032359455.1. NCBI lineage: Eukaryota > Metazoa > Mollusca > Bivalvia > Pectinida > Pectinidae > Chlamys > Chlamys rubida. The sequence goes on from JAUMHH010000012.1 coordinate 8,516, forward strand.
CACGCCTTCGTTAAAGACTTAGTACTAGGATGCGTCTTTGCAATCATTTAGGTATCACTTTTCTGGTGCCTCCAAGAATAATATTATCTACACATTAACATTAATCTCTCATTAAGAGAAAGTCATTGTTTTCAAGTTGATGTCGTCTACCGTTTAGCACGCATTACCTTAAGTGTTTGGAGGTCTGTGTCCTTTAGGGATTCCTCTGGGTATAAGGTTGTGTGTCCTTTAGGGATTCCTCTGGGTATAAGGTTGTGTGTCCTTTAGGGATTCCTCTGGGTATAAGGTTGTAACCTCAAAACGCATAGTTCGACGCGAGCATAGGGTTTAGATTTGTCTGTGAATATGTACTGAAGTGGTTTGAGCTCAAGTCTATGCCATATACATATGGAAACGCCCATACTTAGGCGAGAGCCACCTTTTCGGTTTGCAAATAGCTTCGAATCGCAAACAATATCACATGTTTCTGACCATCTTGTTCTTGTTAAAAAAAGAACATAATACGGTTATGCATTTCGGATGCGCAGGTAACTTCGACGTTTAAACTGAAAGACATTTTTGTGAGTGATAACGCCGGTTTTCTTCTTAATTGACTCTTTAAATGACATTAAATTTAACCCATTTTGGCCTTCTTGCTGAAGTCAAAAAGACATGTTGACAACTGACACTTTCCCTACAGTCCAAGTTTTATCACAAACCTTTGCCCGAGATGTTTTGATCACATATATTTGATATTTTTGACCAAAAGTATGTCGCATTCGTAATTTGATGATAGGGACTCCAAAGAGTTGCAATTTATTTACAACTCAAAAACACGTATTGACTACATTAAGAAGAAATCTATCAAACACAGAAACATTTATTTTTAGATAAAAAATGAATATATCTCTTTACGATAACCGAAGACAACAGGCATAAAATGATACACGTAATTTTCTCGCAAACATTTTTTTTTTATATTAATTGAACACAAAGATTTACTTGTCTTAATAATGTTAAATAATTATATATATTTTAGGTACAATATATTTTTAAATAAAATTACCGTTCGTGGTAAACTTTGCTTAAAATTTTGGAGAGTATGATGTTATCAATTAATCAATCAATATTTTCATTGCCGTTTCTAGCCGATTAAGTCCAGACTGCGTCCAGATCTTGCCGAATGCGTCGGTTCACTGTCCGGTCACTGTCTGATCTCTGTCGGATCACGTTCGGGAGAATCGGGACGCTGTCGGGACAGATTCGGTCGTTTTTTACCGTGCGGAAGATACAAATCGGATCAGATTCGGATTGAGAACGGGAGAATCAGGACGAATTCGGCTGGAAACGGCTGAATCGGGACTTTGATATTTACTACTGCTATTTATAAAGACATACTATTGTTGATACAATAAACACTTTCTATTTTATAAGAAATTTTTCCTGTTGAAAAGTCTTTATTTTTCTTAGGAATGATACATGATTTATTAAGGATTGGTGCTATAGGGACGGTTTTGGGCCCCTTAGTTTTCCGGATTGTCTCTTTAATAATTGATAAAATAAAGTCTTACTATATCACATACAAGAGAACCAGTGCGAAAGCTTCATCAAAAGTAGGTTTCTTGAGCGCAGAAATGGGATACGGTTAATCACACATATCCGGTGTTTTTTCTCTCTCCAGAATATGACGACAAAAGCGAATGACAAAATACCGTATTTGTTTTACAAAACATTGATAAATGAAGCATAGGTAGACATTTTCAAATGAAAAATGACTAAAACGTGCAATTTTACCAATTGGCTTTTGAAAAAACACATGATAAAGCAATTTTATTTATTTGAAAAGGACCTAATAGACCTCCCTGCCGTGTATCATGATTTTTAAACATATTGATGAAAATAGTAATATTTAGTAATTTTAAAGTAGCCAAATATACGATTTACATGTATATATGTTTATGAAACAAATACGGTATTTTGTCATTTTTTCGTCATATTTTGGATACAAGATCTAATAAATATGTAATTCACCCCTACCCTTTGTTATATATTTGACTTCCAGTGGACATCTCATTCGGGTTTTACACCCATAGAGAATGTCTCTTGCAGTCACACTAAGCTTTAGCAATCCGGATTTTATTTAAAATTCTTGACTGTTGGTTAAAGAGTGTCCAGGCTTACAAGGCACTATAGTCGACCCTTTCTTTGTAATAGAGCGACTGTTGTCACGCTGTCGGTTCAACACTGTTGTGCTGATTGCTCCACACAGCACTTCCGGTCACGATCAACACATGCGCCCTGTTCGTTAATGCGGAACAACCTGTTCGTCTATTTCTAAACGTAACATTTTTGGTATAAATCCTGGCGGACCTGCAAAAGTTGATGCAAGGCTTTGTAAAGGTTCGCCTAAAATAGCATCTGATTACTAGGTCCGACCTTATTTCATAAACGAGCAACTCTGGTCTAACACGGTTAACCCTTTGGATCGCGATATGTGAAAGCGGCCATGGTCTGACATCATACCAGTTCATCTAAAGATTTCGTCCTGAACCCTGTACGTGTATTACTGCACCCACTATGCTATGTGTTTCTACTAACATTGACATGGGTGGTCGTTCTAAATTTTCATATCCGTGTACGTTTTATGAAGTCAAGTAAATATTTGGGAATTGAAGTGTTAGAATTCAAATTGAAAGACGGAAACATCCAAAAACGACTAGACGAGAGATTTCTAGATAGCAGATTCGTGCATGGCCAATATAAGTGTTTATTTGTAAAAATATTTACATTTCTGTTTGTACAACTTTAAGAGAATTCCACCGAACAACAATGTAAATCAATCAGAAACAGCATCAGCAAAACACGTGAAAGTTTTCCAATCCGAAACTGTTCGGGACTATCCATCATTTTTTAAAGTAATCGGGGACCAATTACTACACATGACGTCAAATTAAGATTAAAACAAACTTAACGATATCAGTTAAAAAATGGAGACATGTCTGTAACTATATGTTAATTAAATAAGGTTTTTAAACAGAATACTCCATCTTCAGATAGCTTGAGCTGTTGTGAAGACTTAAAAATCAGACAAACAAACAAAAAGAATACAAAATGATTGCTAATTGATCAGAAATCGTTAAAGGTCGACAACAGCTGTGGAATTTGGTCATAACTGGTCATGTCCATGTGTTACTTGCGTAAAACACAATATAATGAAAATGCGAATTAGCCTTCACGTTGTGTAAAATTGTTTGAATTATTTTCTGATGTCGACTTGAAACTTATAGTTGACTTTAACTACCAATTAAACGAAGCTTAATAACTCACCTAACAGGAATGTGTAACGTTCATTTCAAATTACTGCTCATACGAGGATGGTAACAAGTTGTTTACAACTACAGTCGGTTGATCAATATTACGGAATAGAAATAAAACCGGAAGACTCGTGTTATAAGAGATACCTTGCAGTTATTTATTTTTTTGTCGGAGTATTTAGAATTCTTTGCAGTTTTACATAGAATGAGTAAGGCTCCAAGGGATATGAACAAGGAGATACTATTTTTAATTAGTTACGGAGAGTTTTACATTGCCTTTTCAATTATATTTCATACAACAAAAATAGGTTACTAGTTTGCCATCGATGGATCATAATGAAAAGCGTGGTTATAAGAGGAAATGGTTCAGTTTGATAATGTTACTACCCTGGAATGGGGGTAAATACATGTTTATAGTATATAAAAATCATTTCGAGAGGAAGATATTTTGCATTTCTTTATGTGTCAATAAAGGAAGATCTGAAGAAATGTTTACATTCTCTTTAAAATGTATGTATTAAAAGCACTAAAAGTACTGATAAAATTTAGGTGATATTAATTAAATCTGGAGTCAAAAGTTTATAGTTTAATTGTTAACACTTAGCCTTGATTGCTTCATATTTATGTCAGGGAACGCGGGTCGTTCTTTTTAAAACAAGCTTTTGACCAAGGTCAAACATGTCGGGTTAAACTTACACTGACATATATTGTAATACACGTCAGATCAGCAACCGCGATGCTTTACCGAAATCTCTCTGGGCTTAAGACGTAGACTGTTAATATTTATTTATGGTCGTATGACTTAAGCTATGAACGTATCTGTAAGAGATCTAATTGGCTTCCTTAGTCCCACAGATCCGGAATCTTTCGATACCATCGTTTTATAATTAGGCGGTATATGTCCCTGAACTCTCTACCGCTGGTATGGAATGTACGAAAGAACTGAGTGTTATTTTGTAATTGAAGCCGACGTATCTTTAACTTCACGTCAAAGCTGCCTCGTCACATTTACCTACACTTTATTCATATGCATGCTACACAAAGTTATAACTCAATAGAACATTCCCCAATGACACGATGCACATCAATTACTCATCTGCTTAGCTTTTGCCACGTAACATGCTAAACCAAAATGCATACTACATACCTCTGAACGTTTCAAATATTCTCACATGTACCATAAAAACCTAACCCAATTCCCTTAATTTATGCATCTGGCCCAGAACTGGGACAATTCCCATGCATTTGAGCTTTCTTTTTTGCCACAGCTCATGGTACTACGAATAAATCAATAGTTTGCCCTAAACTTATGTTTTGGTAATTAATTATTGAATGGTAGTTGAATTGAAACTGACGCTTTGATGCACTCAGCTGGGGAGGAAGATGGTGGTGGGTACGCACAGCAGGGAAGGAAAATAATGGTTGGCACACTGAACAACGATATGTAATAAAAGTACCTGGATCGGACCATGCTCATCTATTTTATTAAGCGGTGCACTGGGGACTATATCGGAATTTTTTGAATCAGACCCTATTTTAGTGCATACTGTAAATGTATTTTTGCGAAGATTAATTTAACGTTATTTAAAGCATTTAACTGCTTTACTCTAAACGACCTATTTGCAAGGGTTTCAATTTTTGACATGAACAATGGAAAAGGTGCATATATTTCAATTTTAAATATATTCAATTTATTCCCACCCCCGAGAATTAACGAAAACAAAACCTTTCGAAATACATGGTGTGATAAGCTCACATACTGTTGTAATCAACATACTGGTCCATATACCTCTACTTCTTATGTCACAAGAATTTCAAGTGGCTTTTTTTGTTCGACTTTCTTTGTTTTGCTTTGTTCGGGGATTGATGTCCTCAAAACGACCAAAGATTTAGTATATCAAATACGAGGATGTACAGTATAGACCTTTTCAATTGTTGTTTTTTGTAAAGGAGCGTCGAGGAATTTCAGACAAATCAATTAGAATCAATTAAATGGTTTCTGGTTTTTGAGAGATTAAAGGATTCATGTTTTGAAGAAAAGAGAAGGCAACATCAGAGTTCTCTGTCAATATTATCAGACAACAGATACTACGCTGCGACACCCTAAGTTCCAAACATAAATAAATAAATGAAACGAAGGCGAAACCATGGCCCGTATTCATGAAACCGTTCTCATACTCTTACAGGGATTCTGTGGCTCAAACCAGCTTTCTTACAAATTGCTTAAATCATGTTACACGGTCTAGACACTGAAAACGATTTCTGGCTTCATGTCTCACAAATTCTTCCAAATCATTGACAAAAAACATTTTTTATCAATTCATCATCGTAGCCAGAATTTGGGCTTGGGCACAAAATCTGAGTTTGAGAATGAGAACTGTCCATGAATACAGGCACAGGTGCTTCAGAAATATGATCTTTTAACTATGCCTTTGTCGCAAACGGGAATCTTTGTCTGAAAACCAAAGAACCAATACGGTCAGAAATGATGGTATAGACTTGGTTTATCAGACAATAAAACAGACATGTTATCGGTGTCGATTATGTTGCAGAAACCTTTACTGCAAATTAATATTGATAAAATATGTATGTGTGCCTTTTACGTTCCAGACATAATGAATTTAGCATACACTTCTGTTCCCGGAAGTAATAGATGTCAACCAACTTCTAGAACCGGAAGACGGTAATGAGAGCCGGCCATATATATATCACTAAATAATTGTCAGGCCAGGAGTAGTCTGTAGGTGACACCGATTCCTGGGTCAATCGCGAGGCACAAACTAAGCACGGGGAATTATGATCGATATAGTACTATGCTATAAATCCGTCTGAGTTTTATTCCCTACGTTCCTTTATCTAAAAAAATCGATTACACTGTAGCTATGTACTCTGACATTTGATTTGCGAATTTTTATCCAATCAAGGCAAAACATATCACGATTTCCAGACTAATTTGGAATATCGAATATAGATTCATAAACATCATGCTCAGGTTGATATCCATCGTATCGGCGCTATATTCCAAACGATACCGTTGTTATCAGCAACCATTCTGATCACGTGAATGTGTCCGGAAACGTTCGTAAAACACAGTATGTATCGTTTTTAATATTAGTTTTCTTTAACTCTTTTTTGAACATCGCAATCATTTGTCAAACGACATGTTGCCGTTATTAAGAGGTCTGGCGATCTATCGAAGGAGACCTATAAAGCAGTTAAGAAAATAAAAGGAGACCTTGAGATACGTTGGCGGTAAGCGAGGGGGGCAATGAGACGAAGGTAGTAGTATAGTATGATGTTTTGTAGTATTTCTTTCGTGATTTTAAAATAAACTTTGTAAGATGCTGTACAATCAAGAACATTTGGTTTGTTAATTAGTGACGTTTGTTGAATAAAGTCATCATGTCTTTCTTCCATTTCTCATTTCTGCCAAGTCAGGGTATACATCGACTTTTGGTTACTAACACTTCTGTTCATAGATCCTGAGGATTTTATAATAATAAACACATAGAGACATAACAATCACTGATTGAATTATGTGTAAATGTGAATTTGTACTTAGTTTACGTCCCTATGACTAAAAAGATCGTTGGTAACTGACATCCTTTCCCGGGTTTAGCGGGAGGCGCTACTTCCGGTACACGTGCAATGCTTACCCTTCTGAAATACTAGGTTTTGTCTAGAGGTTTTTATGCTCAGGTTCGTGTTGTCCTGTTTTTGTTTTGGTGTATGTTAAGTTCGTATTGCTATCTTTACATAAATATTCATAATAAGGATGAGTCTCTCCTATGGATTGATATTGTCGTATCTTATTTCTTTCTTTTTATTTAATGTTAATTCAATAAAGATATGCGAGTTCATTAGTCTGCATTGCACGTCATGTTTGCTTAGTTTCTTATTTGTTTGTGTGCTGTTTCCATGCCAACGAATTATATTTCGTTCCGAAAAAAATCTTTTATTTTAAACTCTGACACAACGTTAACAGTTTTGGGGATGTATTGTAACTTATTTCACTTAAGACAAAAACATAACATTGAAATTAATTCTCATTTTATGAAAATATATACAATTTCAGTACACATGTCTCTCTAAAAGAATATAAATGGTGTTATCTTAGGAATCGCAAAGGTGGTGCGGTTGTTATGTGTGCTGTCAGACATTATATATCAGGCAATAGAGAGTTTCATAACATTGGCGTTAAATCATTTGCAATTTCGTTTGTACCCAATATTTAGACAGATAAATCTATTGTAACCTACATCACTGCACCGCCCTTGACTTGAGCGACATCGCGTTCCTGACATGTACCGGTGTGTATACTGCACATGTGATATAGGTTGGTATTCTAATGGAATAAATTGTCACCTTTATGAACAGGGTATAGCAAAAATAACCAACTCCCCTGACACGTTTCTGCATGCGGGAAATAGCATGTTTTTCCACGGAGTCGTTTACGTTAATGAAACGACGAAACCGTAGAAATAGATTTCGTAATTAAATTGTATACAAAATTGCGTCACACCCACGTGGGGACAAGGGCAGAAACATTTTGGCTTTGAGAGGGGTTTTTTGTCAAAAGAAAAAAAAAACAATACTTCAAGAAAAAATGTACCTCCTTTTTGCTTTTTTTCGTTATTATTACTTTTTTTTTTTTTTTTTTTTTAGTTTGTTTGATTTTTATGAAAGATAGGATATATGAAGACTTGAGCTAAAATTCGGTCAGTCCGTTAGTTTCTTTTGAGCACATTTATTGGCAATGGAAGTAAAGGGATTGGGGGTTATCTACTCAAATCCGCATAAAGTCGACCGTTCGTACAATGTCAACATTGTTCGGATGACTAGTATTTTCACATGTATTCTCTTACTTATAAAAACTCAGAAGACATAGTTGCCATTACAAGAAGTTGTACATGAATAGCCATGTCCCGAAATGATCTTAGCTGTTGCTAGGACGTTAACCCGTATAAAACCAACCAATCAAGGCTAGCAATATATTCTCCTCTTTGGTTACAGTTCTTGTTATGTCATGACAAAAGGACCACAAAACAACATACTAACTTATATACATAAAGTTTTCATAAGTCATGTTTTACTTCAAAATGTACTATTCTTAAGAATCACAAAAAAATGTCTACTGACAATCAAGATTAGCGCAGTCATCCGTACTCTTACACGTCAGGCCATATACAAGCATATGTGTGATCCTGATTAAGTCTGTAAGATGTCAGCCATTATTTTTGGCATCGCATATGACAGTTATTTCATTTTAAAACCAAATAAACCACGTACTTTCAGTTTCACGGTAATATTTATCGTATTCGCAACAAAGAAATTTAAAATAAAACAATCTTAATTTCGAAAGACTTTTATCCGACATGAAAACTTATCTATACAAATTCCACGTTTCTATGATATGCACACGAAAGTGATAGATTTATCTTAGTCGACCAAGCGGCCATTATGGTCGGATACTATTCCACTATCGGCTGTTAGATCTCCCCGCCTCGTGCACCTGTTGGCAAGGACACGGTACGAGACTGTCTCCAGTCTGATGGAACCCCTTGGCGGAAGTCACATAACGGGAGCACGTGTCCGCCAACATGCATTTACTGTCACTCATAAATCTCGAAAACCGGACAGAAATAATCTCCATTTTAAACACAAATATTGTTTATCGGTCCTGCAGATTTCGACGAGACAAACCAGCGTTTACGCGTAGAGAACCCGTTATCTGGAATCTCTCTCCTCCAACATCTCAACTTATCATTTAACATCTTGTTTTCCGGTGTAGAAGTCGCGAGCGATCTCTAACATGCCTGCTGATCTTGTTTGATAGTTTTTATTTTTAGGAAATTGTAACGATAGTAACGGTTCTACGTCTTCGATATTCACGAAGATGACACATTTTAGTATTGTAATGTTTGAACACTGATTTACGTCCCTGCCAATGTCAGACGTATCAAGGACATTCCAGATGATATGATACATGCCAACTATTGATATTGCTTCAGTAGTTTCAGTGGATTTTTTTTTTTTTTTACATTAATTTTTGTTTGTTTTCTTAATTAAAAAATAGAGCCAAGCGAATGGAAGCTGTTTGCATGATCAAACATTGACTGTCAAATGTTATGGTAACACTCAAATAAATCATTTCAAAATACGTCATCAATAGAAGAATTTGACGTAGACATCAGTGGTATGTTCTCCGACACCTAATCAACCAACAAGCAGGACTTAAGATACTGTGTACGTGACAAGCAGCATGTCGGTTCCACGTGCAGCGTGTGACCCCTCCCCGCTCCCGGCTAGGGGAGGATGTGGGGCGTACAGACCGCTTGTGTGTGCTCGGTAAACATATTAACACTAACTCTCCTTTTGATTCGTATCTTTTTAGGCTTACTGATTCCACAGCTTCTTACCTATACATTTACTATAAATCACTCAAGTTTCCCGAGAAACATATTTTTGCGTTAATTCCAAGGGGTAAATTATGAAATGTTTCATTCAGACACTGTTGAAAAAAAATTGTTTCTGGTCTCTATTTTTTTATGAAATGTCTTGAGAACAAATTCGCATAAATGATGTACATTTCAGTTCAAAAGTTTGTGTACACAACGATATCAAATTACGGCAAATAATATTTTCATGTTGAAACTGTCCGATAGCATGGTATTCCTAGACACAAAACAATTTAGAGGTAAAATACCTGTGATGCAGATGAATAACATTTATTTAGTTGATTGCGAAACAAGTTTTAGATCAGGTTAGTTAGAAAAAACACACTTAATCTTACTATTTTTTTTAGGACAAATAGTAAAAAAAAGAAAAAAAACTATTGTTTCATTCATCCGATGAAACACCAAGATTGTTATACTTCTTTTACAAGCATTAAGCGCATCTACCTTCCAATTGAAATCTTGTTGTCATTTCAGAACATATTTACAGTAAATATTGACAAGGACACATATGTACACTTGGAATACATCTGCAAGTTTTCCATTTAAACCTAACTGTGTATCACAATGGTAACCAGTGGAGTAGCAAATCATTTTTCGGAGTGTATGCTTACAGAGGGTCAAATATCCGAGGGGTAGGGTATGGGAGGGGGAGTTCCCCCTCCCATAGTTGGAATCGTTTTTCACCAGGCCCTACTGCTAGAAGCAATCTCCCGTGTTCTGGAAACTCCTGTAAGTCTGATTATTAACAAGCAAAACCCGACTTTTATATGAATAATATTAAATTTTGTAATTATCTTAGTAATTTTTGATTTACATAAACTTTCGAGATTTGTCAATATGTATAAAAATAAAAAACACTATTTTATCAATTACGTTTTATTTGAACCCGTTGTAGTGGTTGATGGGTTATTTGGGATGCAGGTAAATCTCAGGATTCCTTTTCCTGATTTTGCATGTGCAAATGAGTCTATAACGTTGCCAATATTCACGTCCATGTCCCTGTACACATGCAGTTTTGCCAGCGATGACAAGCGCTCTGTTGTCATGGAAGCGCGCAGGTTTGTCTTAACTCGTTTCATGCTGCTGAATGATCTCTCTGCGGTTGCCGTTGACACTGGCATGGTCAGGAGAAGCACCAACACACTCGTGATACTAGGGTACATTAGAGGATCTACCTGCGTTAGACACAGGTTATGTCATTCGGCCGCTGCTCCGTCGGTAACATTGACATCTCCAGTCGATACGTATCGAGTTCTGTGAGGTCGGCTGCATACGTATAGGCATCGTAAATATCCTGAACGACATTTCGGTTCAGTTCCTTTGTAAGTCCAGAGCGCAGAAGTGACTCCGCCTTGAATCGCCCCTCACTGTCAAGAATCCTGGTCTCCAATTCTGACAAAAGGTGATCAAGGAATGCAAAGTAGAGGGTGACTGTCCAATATTGCTCAGGATCATCAACTGGTGGATTGGCGCGGTTCTGCTGTCGCCCTGTCCTTCTTGGGTCTGTGGGTGCAACGTCAAACTCTGCAGCCAAAACTACTGACTCTTCATATAACGCGTCCCAAACAGCTTCATCGACCCGTTCGTTCCTAAGCATTTGAATGACTACTTTACATTCTGTAAGTTCCTGCAGCAGATTGAAGGTAGGTTTCTGGAGATAGTCCAATAACGACACAGTTCCGCACAAGACGTGCTCTGTTACAACCAACCCTATGATAAATTCGAATCGCAAGATAGCACCAAGACGCCACTTGTCTGGTCATTGCCGTTGTCTTTCAGGAACTCGAGGCTACTAACTACAACTGTCATAGAAGCCTTAAGAGTTTTGAGGGCGTCTGCTCGGCTTGACCACCTTGTTTCACATAGGTTACTCCCTTTGTATCCTCGGCGGTAACAAAACACAGAAAGTCCTCTCGGGCTGATACATCGATGCCTTCCTGTACTAGTAGGAACCTGATACACACTGACAGTTGTCCTTTAGTTGACGAATCAGTACATTCGTCGGCCAACACGGTAAAATAGGGCAAACGCTAGGCACAATGAGCTATTTTGTCGGTAATTTGCGCTGTGCAAGTATTCAGGAGCTCATTCTAAATATCTGGTGAGGTGTATTTATATTTTACGTTTGGGTTGGTCATATGATCTTTCAGTACGTCGTCATCCTTTCTTAAGGCCATGAGAATTGCATCGAAATTGCCCCGTTCCGTTGTGTGTCTACGTAAGGCAATATTCTGCCTACCACACAGTAAAAGTACCTCGATGATTCGGCGAAGGATATGCCGGTTTTGTGCTGCGTCCTTTTTCTGTGTAGAGGAAATTTTGATAGAATTGAATTTTCTTTGTCTGTTGCGATGTAAATTAAATGTTCTGCTAGAGTCTTGCTACGTTGATGGTAATCTGCACTTTCATGGCGTTTAACCAACAATGACAAATCACCCAGTCAGACATCGACCTTAGCCCCGAACAAAACACACCAAACACCCAGTCTTCCGATAGGGAATACCGCATCCATCGGTGTTCCTTCAACCAGGTATGACTGGATTTTCTTTCCCATCCATAAAGTGTACTGGAAACCAAATATTTGTATTTGTTAATTTGTACCCGGCTTTAAATCCATTTTGTCTAATGAAACACCAATTTCACTTTTTAGCCATTTGAGTTATGCATTTTTGGCGTGTCATGCGAACTTAGAAAGACAACTTGTTTTTATATCTGAAACTTTTCACAACCAAAATTCTGGACATTTCGATGGAATAGGAAACATGACTTTGTTTGGCCCTTTGTTTCTTAAGATATCTATATTGGATTAGTTTTCTTTTTGAAGATACATTGCAGTTCTTGATATTTCTTAGTTTAAATCAATCTTATTATCAAAGAATATGACAAATTAATACATACAAAATTAGTGTAACACGTACATGTAATAACGGTTTACAAAGTAATGTTTAAAGTCTTATTTTACGTAAATATTTCTTACATGATATGCGCACTTAACGGTTCGGAAAGCAAAACAATTGTGCTGTCTCTCATTGCGTCAGCAGTAATGTCATCTTTGTGCCATGATCTAAAGAACGGATGTTTTGCTGGGTAGCCATATCTATATAAGGGATTACCGAATCAGATAGAGCGATATTAGGAGAGCCTTTCTCTGAAATTGGGGGAGCTGACGCAGCCAGATTCAATGAGATATTACTATATACCTCTCCCGATGGGGTACCGCTATCAGATTAAGAAGATCCGCCAGCTAGACACGTTTTCTTTTTATCCTTGAGGCCATCGCCACGGTTTCACTTTGTACCGATATCAAAAATGTCCTTCCAACGAAGTTGTGGACATTCGATACGGAAATATTTATTACATTCTAAATTTCAAGTAGGATACCTGGCCGTGCTATATCAGATATATATAGTTTGAGTTACACGGTATAATATGTTCCGTCGGGTTAAATTTTCAAGATTTTCCCCCCTTTTTTTTTTTTATGATTGATCCATATAAATAAGAAAAAAGTTAATTAATAAAAATATATGATTACAAAATAAAATTTCTTGAAAATTTTAGTATATGCTTGAGCATACATGTATGCTACGCCACTGATAACATAGAGCCATAGCTAATGTTTTGATACAAAGGGCGCTTCCGAAAAGGTACGTATAGCGTGCCAGCGAAGTCATAAGGGTTTTGTCAGATCCATCGTCCCTGAACAAACATCATATACATGTATATTCTTCCATCTTATCTCCATGCATGCTGCTAAATACCAAAATACAGGACTAGAAATAGGTTCGAACTCGACCTGCCAAGATATCCATGTTCAGTAGATATAACGACTAATCCCCACGCGAGCCTTGGCACAGCCTGCCGAAATATTGGCTCTGTATTTGAACATTTCAAAATGTCAATACAGAATGAGGTTTGTTGCGTGCTAATAGAGCAAGATATTGCTTTTAAAATATGTTCTGTAAAACAACACAGACAAAAGTCTTCCTGTTTTTTACAAAAACGAAGAAGTGTCTCGTACATCTTAATGTGTCGTTGAGTAAATATACGAAAGCATGTGAGCAAGCGATAGAGAATCTATGTTTGTCTGCACGAGAAATGTTCCATGATACTGGAATATACCTGTCTACTTCTCTTTAGACTAGGATAACAATTCATCAGTACTATAAACCTGTTAAAGATACATATTTGTGGTAATATTTGTGGTAATACATGGCCTGACCATTGCGGTTTGCAATTGTTAAAAAGAAAACCTCGTACTCTTTATTGCAAATACACATTTGTGCATTGAAAACAGTGATGATTTGTTAGTTGGCAACGTTTATGTACACTACAAATAAAGGGAAAGCAGGCGGTAGAGGAGTCATTTTCTTTACTCATCCATAAACAACATCCGTTTTGTTATTAAATATGATATAAAAATCGTGTAAAACTGCGTCTGATTCTGGATAGTAAAACCTAACCGGAAGTTGACTTTCTTACTACAAGACCTTGAAACGTTTTTATCATAGAACATATATAGAGAAACTGTCTTGATTTCCTCTTCATGTAAGATTTAAGAAAGTAATTTTTATCTTGTCATTTTTTGCGAGTCTCTTCTAAACAAGTATCACAATTCTAACATGAAGGGAAATGAAGGACATTGTTTTTGCCATGTGACTCTTTTGCTGTTATTTTAGTGTTTCTTTGCCGTCATGGCCAACCGATCGTCAATATTATACGACCAACTCACTCAAACCCGAATAAGGTCAAATAAACCAGCGAAAGAAGAAATAGTTCAACACAGTACCTGCATGGATTCTTAAAACTTAATTTCTATTGAACAAAATAATTTCGTCATCAATTCAAACAATTGAAATTATCCACGAATGATAATTTGTTATTTGCAATTGAGAAGAGGAAAACAAAATCTTAATTTGATAAAACATTCAGCGACTGTTTGCATGTGACGTCGGGCGTGACGTCTTTTGGTGTTATAGAGACGACGCTTTTTGACCCCTTGCGTTTGAGGCTGATTTATTGACATTTTTGGATTACACATGTTTGACGACGATATTGTCAGCCGATTGTTGTGTGTGACACTTACATTTGAGAGGATCTGCGATATATTCCTGCGTTGAGGGTCATTTATTTCCGCTTTACAAGTTACGATGACCGGCGATTTGTATCATTAATTTGCTCATCCTTTTACTACATGTACAAGTGTAACACTCGCCATTTTACCCTTCGTAGTCAAAAGAAGTAGGCCATTACCATGCGTATAGGTACAATGTACATGGAACCAGCCAATCAGAGTAGCTGAATGTTTTATTACACGCGAGTCATAAAAAAGTATGTACTTTCTACACTGTATATCATGGTAATCATATGATAGAGTATTATACTTCATCTACACACAGACGTATATATATATTATGTAATATATACGTCTCTACATAACAGCGTACCGCAATGGATTACATTGATGACATGACAAGGAAATAAAACGTCACGTTTTTTCCTCTCCCGCTCGAGTTTCCTCGGTAATATTTCTCTCATTTGGATCTTCCGACAAAAATGAGTAAGATGTATCACACGATAGATCTAAGTGAATGAAACAGACTGGAACATTGGCGCATAGCCTGATCATTGTTTAGATATTATTATTTTGAGTGCACAATTATCGCCCTTTAGAGAAATGCCACTTGATTTTCTTTTTCCTTTCCCCCTTATTTAGAGTTTGTGTTTTATTTCGTTTATTTTAAATAAGAATTAATTAATATAGTATGTTTGTCAACAGTTTTCATTTCGGTAAAATAGAAATATCATTCTTGAAGTCGGAATTTCGGGGTGTGTTGCCCTTAGTGAATCCTTTCCTTAGGTTTTGTCTTCTGGTAATATGATTTACTTCAGGAAACAAATCTTCATATTTCCTGTTAAAAGGGCAATGAAATCTACAAATTTATTTTTAAAAAATAACTCCGACCAACCAACAATTAACCAAATCCAGAAGGAGGTATAAAGCCGTATAAGTTGACTACATCGTGTATTTACTTTTTTTCTTCCTCTATCTTACATTATGTGTGCTTCCTTCTGTCGATCTTCACACCCTGATCGTCGTTTATCATTTGTTCGACCTGGTACTGGTGGGTCGTGTTTGCATGACTTCGTATGAATATGACTAAGTACTTTGTCCGGATGTTCTGACCAGAGACTGACCAGAGACCGACCTTCTTGTATACATAATTACCGTTGAGACGATTACATTTACATACTTAATTAATCATTATCATCCGAATACCCAATTACGGGGTAGCTGGACACACAAGACACAGACTAGGAGATACAGTGATATCATTGTAAACTGTCGTCCTGATGTACGAGGTTGAACTGTAGTTGAACCCGTCCAAGCGGAATACCTTCTCGACCATTTGGAATCAACTGGTTTTCGAGGTTCGTATGTCCAGTCCGTAAACAACAGAATCCAGATGGAGGTCCGGATTGTACAGGTTTCAGATTATACAGATTCATGTCAAGATAACAACGTATACAACAGGGCCGTGATGAAGGTCTGATACATATTTTCGCAACTTAAAGGTTCATATAAAGCATACAGTGCGACCTACATTAAGAAAGGAAAAAAATAGAAACGTTTTGAAGGTACATGTATTTTTAACATCAAATTTCATTGTGACTGTGCTCAATAGCTAAGCTTATACTCTATGCTACCGAGGTAGACCCTTTTATGGAAGTAATTTTGTAGATTTTGTTCAGTGACCTACATTTTTGGCGTATCTATGACTGCAGGCTCATTAATTAGTATTAAGTAAAAATTTTAAATATCACAAAAATAATTTTTGTCTTTGAACTCAATCTAAGGTAAACAAGTTTATATTACAATGTGTACATGCTCATGTACATAAAGTTACATTCCGATATGAAAATAAACAACATTCTTAGGACTTTGGACTAAATTCTTTCATGATCACAGGGTTTTTCTCTTATGGTCCAGGTCAAAGATCATTACTATGTACTTACTAACTGATGCGCTCGGAAGTTATGACGATGTACCAGATGCTCTGCTGGGGGTCTGGTATCACGGCAGGTATAAACTAGTAAACTATGAGGTAAAAAGTTCATAACATGGCCTTCTATTGGATCAGCATCTGGTGTGTTATCTAGCCTTCAGTCAAAGGTTGAACATCTGTTTAAATATTGATAGTCATAAAAACATAGCCCAGGTCGATTAATTCATGTTATTTACAGTTTTAACACGGTGTGAAGTCAGCAACAGAGAAATAAACATTTAAGATATAATCAGGGTCGTTAACGTTGAATATGTGTTTGCCACGTCATCACTTCCTGTGTTCATGTAGTACGCAAATAACAACGTACAGACGAGAATCATTATATCGAACCTCGTAATAGCCGTGGTTCACGTTGTCGAAGTTCATTTTACCTCACTGATTTTGCCACAAATCGAGATGCTATCTCTCTAATTTGGTTTTGTTGGACTCCGGTCTTAATCAGGTTGGAGCTTCATTTTGGACAATAGACAGCCGACCAGAAATGTACAACGTTGACCGCGCTTATAAGTTACAGCAGTAAGCCAGACAACTGTGTGGGGGAATTGTTAATCTCAACTTCTGCACAGCAAGATAATGAACAACATGTATTTTGAATGGAATCGGCATATATACTACATGTATAGATTGGTAAATTAAACTTCCGATGCGAAAATATGACAACAATATTGCTTCTATAGAAACCACACTGCTCTGCAGTATGGAACGCCTCTAGACATAAAAGAGGAAAAATCTCATTTCGTCACAGAGGAACAAAACTGACATATGGAATTGAATTTTGTCGCATCAAAAACTATAAAATCTTTCGACCCCTTGTTTGAACGTTACCAGAGAAAACAAGTGATATATACTACACCCAAAGGGAATAAGTTGATATTCATTCGTAGGTCGATAGACACATTGAATCTAGGACAACATCATCAAATCAATTCTTTGAATATGAGATGACTTTATTTAGCAATAGACGTGTTTGCTGTTTATCCCAAGGAAGCGTAGAATCAAATCCGGAAATGCGAATCCGGTGTAATTGATAACAGATCCGGGCAAGCAGCTACAATGTAGGTATCGGCTCAATATTGACAGGAAACCTGTTGATCAGCTCGGGCACTGATATGAAAAATTGCTACTGTTGACAGAAAAGGGATATAAAATCGTGAAATAGACTTTTTTTGCGTAATTTCGCTACAACTGATTCCAAATCACACATTACCTGATCCTGATCCACAAAATAATAAGTCTGACACAATGTGTTATTGTCAATAGTTCTTACCTTACTTATAACTATTGACAGATAAAGTATAGTACGTAATAAAAAGGTTTTGATAAAAAATACTGTTTTACAATTTCCATATCCTATTCCCAATCAATCCTTGTCTAATATCAGCCCTCGGGCCTCCTACCCCTCGGGCTGATATTGGGGATATTAGGTCGATAAGGCATACTATATGGACGTGACCTTAGTTTAACCTATAGTTGTCCTAGGGAAATGAAACAGATGGTTATACGTACCGAGTTTATAGGTTTCACATTTGCCCTAACAAAAAACGGTACATCTATATGTAAGTACAACAAAGAAAGATTCTGAAACACATTGTATCGACTATTACATAAATCTAAAGAACACTGGCAGATCTATTAACTATACGCTCCACAATATCTTTTTTCGCTAACGACTGACATTTTCACTTACAAATTAAAAGAATAATTGTTGAACGCCTATTATTTGTAACAAGTCATATTGATAAAAGAACGTTAAAAGCTTGCCCTCTCGGGGTAATTAACGTCAGTAACACAGCCTTGCGGGCAGTAACTGGTTCAATGTAAATACACTTCGTGTAAAATCATCAATACACGTCAAAATATTTGTATTTTTTTTAATACATTATAGAATATGTACATACACAAATCGATGATATACATTATAGGTGACTTACAACAATATAGAAGCTTTAATCTTACATTGGGGCAACGGGATCGAAATTTCGTTTCAATTGTGTCGCTCAAAACACGTTACCTTTAGTCGATACTGTATCGACTATTTGTACTGGTGGCGAGCCGCTATTCAGCATCTGAAGCTATGCCTTCCCTAGACTTGATATAGACATCAATTCAACCCTTTCTGTGACGCCCAGTCACTATTTATATAGGTCCAAATCAACGACCGACACCGACTTTATAGATAACGCTCAGCTGGTGGATCAAGGCGTTTGTAAAACACAAAAAGAGGAGCCGGGTGTGGAATCGATCCGTACTTCACGGTGCGGATCACGCTGGTTTGGTGTGTATGCTTTAGAGGCTGTTAGTGAAGCAAGGCACTGACAGATCATTCAGTTGGTACCGAGCACGCCGAACAGATCACTCACACCCGCGGAACGTCGCACTATCGTAGCGTCAAGTGTATCTCTCTCACGGATCGTCATTTAAAAAAAATATTACACCAAATTTTAAAGTATTTGTATTAATTGAACAATTCATTTCCTTTTAACAACATAAGGCGATGCTGTGTTTGAAATTTATATGTGTTTAAGTTTGATCTTGTGGAGACGGGATATACCTTATTAGTGAATCTGTGATAAATATATAAAATATACGTATGGAAGTGTGATACCTACCGCCAGTATGGGATGTAGGCAGACCAAAGAGACACCGTGTGTTACGGAAATCACAGAGTTCGACCCCCTCACGGATAACGGGGTAACCGCGATCCCTAGTGTAGACCCACGTCTGCCCCTAAATGCCCGACAGGTTTTCAAGCTTAAACAGTCATGGAAAGGTATTAAACGGAAGATAGCGGAGACAGGAGTCGAGATGTTCGTCAGGTAAGTACATGATGAGCTAGATCATTATTGCTATGTTTTGATTAATTGGTAATGTTTTATTTTTGTTTTTTTGTTTTCCTACTTATTGTCAACCACTGAAATTTGTAAAGGAAACATGAACATTTGTTATTGGCCAGTAAAACAAAGTCTAAACAATGAAACATGACTGTGTTGATCACAGCAACGCAATTGCATTGACCAATTAAAGTCTATTGTTTTCCACAATGACACACTTTTGTTTTGGCCAACGAAAGATCTTTGTTATAAACAATGAAACATTATTGTATTGACCAATGACATACAACTGTATTGACATATGAGAGACTGTTGTTTTGAACAATGAAACACTGTATTGACCAATGAAACGTATACAATTATGTTGACCAATGAAATCGGGTTCTATTGAACAATTAAATTCAATGATATTGACCAATGGAACAGGTTGATCAATGAATCACAATAGTTTATCCCGTAAAACACGTTCACAAAACGAACTTGATGTCCAGACGACTTTGACGATAAGTGTCACTACTAGTAGAACAAATCATAGAGTTCAGTCATTCTGAAAATAGTTGTTGTATTTAATGTCTTTAATTTCTTGGTTGTGCTTGAGCAAGGTTCCGTTTTCGGGAAGGATGTGGTTGTGACCTTGAGTACGAAACTTAACCCTTTTAGCTCAGTTCCTCCTGTATATAGTTGGATACCACGTCTTTCTGTACTTCAGCAATCGAATGACTTGGCATTATATATGAGTCGTTAAACATATGGACCCACAACAAGAAGATTATCTATACAACCTCCAGCACACACAAACACACACATACATCCTGGCACTTTATGGGAGGACCAGGTGGCTAGATAAGCGTGAGCACGACTGCTCCCATTCTCCTCTCATTGCAAGGTAGTTATATATATTTCCTCCCTTGAACGTTAAGCACATTACGAGTAATTTTCCTCGATATTAAATAGGATGTTATTTGAATATTGTTTGTTTATATTACAAAATGTTATTAAAAAGAGGATCTGAAACTTTTATCTCGGAAAATGAATAATCACTGTATTGTTTAACTATTAGCTCAAGTACAAATATAGTCCAGAGGTTAATTATAAGATTTAATTTAATTAGCTCTGATTATATATCTGGATGGTCCCTTTGGGAACTTTGCTTTTCGATGTACAATTAATTGAAGTATACCAGGTGTTTCCTCCGAATCTCCCGCTTGTTTGTTTCGACACCTTACCTTTAACGTTATTCTGTGCCTTAATTAAAGTCCTGATGACAGTTGGTACTCGACCAGTGATTGCAGAGCGAGCTGTTCGATACCCCGACTCTCTGTTGTCGATGTGACAATGTCACACGTTGAAGCGTATGGAGATTAACACTTAGGGGAGGTCTATCATTGTATTTCATCGCATTAATTGTATTCGACGTCACGGTACCCGGTGTACAATGCGTGTCCGTCACAATAGCCACACTTATCAGGAACACTGAGAGTCATTTTAACATTTGTGTGGAACCCCTGATGGAGTCGGGCTGATGGCAATGATATATAATTAAATCAACAAAAAAAAAAATTTCGTTTAAAGTCGGTGAAAACAGATACACTACGCTCTCGTCTGTGACACAATCAGAACTACATTGTTTATAAGTGAATGAACCCTTGAAAGTGTAGTGAACATTAGTATACGGGAGCCTAGTGAACCCTTTGAGTGATCTTAGCATTGTCTAAGTGAGCTTTGCGAAGTGAATTTACCAACCATCTACATGTAAGTTAACCCTCTAACTTAGCCTAGGTAATCCCTAAATGAGTTTGGCGTCTAGGTGAGCTTTACGCTTAACGAACTATTTAAGAGTGGTTTACGAACTCTTTAAGTCCAAGCCTGGCAAATTCTCTAAGTGATCTTGGCGAACTATCTCAGTTACCTTGACGAACTCTCTCAGTTACCTTGACGAACTCTCTCAGTTACCTTGACGAACTCTCTCAGTTACCTTGACGAACTCTCTCAGCTTCCTTGGCGAACTCTCTCAGTTACCATGGCGAACTCTCTCAGCTTCCTTGACGAACTCTCTCAGTAACCTTGACGACCTTTTTCAGTTACCTTGACGAACTCTCTCAGTTACCCTGACGACCTTTTTCAGTTACCTTGACGAACTCTCTCAGTTACCCTGACGACCTTTTTCAGTTACCTTGACGTACTCTCTCAGTTACCATGGCGAACTCTCTCAGCTTCCTTGACGAACTTTCTCAGTTACCTTGGCGATCTTTCTCTGTTACCTTGGCGAACTCTCTCAGTTACCATAGCGAACTCTCCCAGTTTCCTTGGCGAACTTTCTCTGTTTCCTTGGCGAACTCTCTCAGTAACCTTGACGACCTCTCTCAGCTTCCATGGCAAACTCTCTCAATCACCTTGACGAAATCTCTCAGTTTACTTAGCGAACTCTTTCACTTACCTTGGCGACCTTTGAAATCCCATTTCTGATGATGTAATAGTATAAATTGGATTGTACCATTTAATAAGTTTCTAAGAGGCAGGAGGCCTACCAACAGATTGAGTTTGATCAAGCACCAGTTCCGTTTATTTTAACCAAAAGTAATATATGGATGCATGGATACAAATCTCAAAATTTCAAATTTAGTTTTCACTGGTTATAAATAGTGATATATAGATGTAGGAAGACAAAAAACAAGAAACTTATCATCACGAAATAGAGATTTTAGAGATTTTACATGATGTACGTCGTAATGAATATCTTTCTAGTATTTTTGTACATCACATATAGGATCTATTTAGTTCTTCTGACGTCACTGGTAGGTGTGTGTGAAGTAGTCAAATCACAATTACATTGCGGAATGACATCGTTAAGTACGACAGTATCCATTTGTAATGTCGGTCCAGGTGTATCCGGTTCAACTATCTGTACCATGTAATAATGTGTACAAGGTACTAATGTGCACACTGCCATACTGTGTACCCGGTACTAATTTGTAACCTGCCACACTGTGTACCTGGTACTAATTTGTAACCTGCTATACTGTGTACCCGGTACTAATTTGTAACCTGCCATACTGTGTACCCGGTACTAATTTGTTGTAACCTGCAATACTGTGCACCCGGTACTAATTTGTAACCTGCAATAATATGCACCCGGTACTAATTTGTAACCTGCAATACTGTGCACCCGGTACTAATTTGTAACCTGCAATACTGTGTACCCGGTACTAATGTGTAACCTGCAATACTGTGTACCCGGTACTAATTTGTAACCTGCAATACTGATTATTCTGGGGGCGTGCCTCGCTAGTTTAAGATGAATGGCGACCCAGTAAGATTGTGTAACCCGGTTATACTACTACTGTTTACCCGGCAATACTAGGGTACACGGCAATATTGGGCTTCCGTAAGTAATTTTCAGCGATTCTCTTCTTTCGAGCAATTCTGATACATACTGTATGTTGTACCCAGAAATACTTCATTTAGTAGGAGGCGAATGCCGATACTGGATGTTAAATCACGATGCCAATATTAAGTAGAAAGATCTATGATAACGCTGCCAACACAAGAAGTTCCGTGTTAGCTGTTAGCGATGACAAAACTATCTAAAACGTAGACGAATATCATCTTTTCAATCTATGTTTTCCATATAGTACTGGATTAATTATTCTCGACTTTCGTACGTAATGTTTATTGCAAAGTTGAAACAAGAACCTCACTTTTTAGCAAATTAATGATTTTCCACTAAATGGGCCACACTTTTTACACGTGCCGGCATCCTATTGGGCGATAACCTATGGAATCATACTGGCCGATTTCGTGCTTGGGGATCCTGGGTAGTCTAGCCTGCAACATAAACTACCCAAATTATGATTAACGATGACCTAGATACAAAGCTTTGATCTTAAATGATGCTGTGATGGCAATATGTTCGTAACCTGACAGGGGCCATGTTTCATGTGTGTATAAATAACCAGTATTTGTGACGTTATAAATGGTTATAATTTACTCTACCGGCTCCCAATGGCGGCAAGACCTCCGTCTGTACACCGTGTGTAGTAGATCTCAAGATTATAAACACAGACTCATCTATCGTCTAATTCACACCGAGTAATCTTAGGTATATCCATCAACCCGCCAAATCATCCATCTTTAAGAAATTCTCTTGCACTTACCATTTCGTAGATACGGCGCTTGTGCCGAATACACGGAGAGATAGACTGAACTAGATCTAACGTTTAGTAACATACATCGTACATACATTGTATCCTAATCCATAGGAGAATGTACTGATCAGATATGAATGTATAGGTCACGCGAAAACCGCGTGTACGCAAAGTGGGAAAAAGTCGATTTGTTATCACTTAACAGCGAAGAAAGTGAAAAAAATCACAAAACTATTCTTTCACTAAACGCAAGAAAACAACAAATATGTGGACGAAGACGCATGACAACAGCCAATCAATTTGCTCGAGACATTATATCTGTTTTAAGAAGTCCAGCGGCCTCCGCCAATCTAATGGATAGTGTACTTCACATAGCATGCTTAATAGAACCATTAGAGACCATTTGGACAATATAGGTGACAAAGATACGACCGATCTAATGACATGCATGCCAACGGCCAACATCTGTTGTTTATAGACTATTTATATAGATATTGTTTACGTGACGGTAGACCGATTCAGCCGTAGTTTTTCAAACATAGAGCTGTACTTTTTATATCCCAAATATCTAGTTAAGGATATAAATTGTAGGTTGGGATAAATATGGCGAATGATTGACATTTACGAACATATATTGCATTGTTATCAGTTGATGCAGCTGTTTCCGCCCCCGGGGCTTTATGAAACATACGACACGTGTTACCCTTGAGTCTCTAAGTTAATCTATTGTTGACCTGATTGTTCCTTTTTGTATGAAGATATACGTTGTATCAGTACATCAAGATTGCCAATCTGAGAGACAAATTTTGTCACAGGTTGCAAATAAATGATGTGGGATAAATGAAAGATAACGCTAGGGTCTTTACGACTTGAGTGACAATTCTTACTTTATAACGATCCAATTTCCTCACATGACGGGTAAGAGAAACCTATTATCGACGCCATCTTGTGTATCTTTGGTATTGACGATGGGTATAATGCTGAGGGATAGCACTTGGTCACGGAACTCATCGGGGATGGTGGCGTCAATTTGCAGGCGGGTCAAGTGGTTGTCATAATCGACCTTCGGAACACGAACTCACTAGGCGGGAGGGAATTCCGGAAACCACAGCTACATTCTTTTAAATCCCTCCTACGAATGCTTGTATTTGCGATTCCTGAAACTCACAACTGTTGATATGTCAACATGGAAAAAATACAAGCGATTTCCTACCGACTCACCTTGGGGAACATTTCATTGTTGGTCAATTATTAGAGCAGCGCCAACCTCATAGCTTTGAACCCGACGTTGGTCTCCGGGAAATGTTGACAATGTGCTTAACCCTGTCTTTCGGGCATCGCTGTTAAACTTTGAAAAAATCTTCGGAATGTTACTCTGGTAAAATGCTAGCTGTGTCCTTTCTTATCGTCAAAGGGAAACTATGCTTTATAGGAACTTAATCTGTAGAACGCTAGTCTAAACATCTGTAGTCCAGTGTCTAACTCCTAGCGGAGGTATAAAAAATGATTCGGTGTTTTGCCACGCTTTCTCAGCAGAAACGATTTCATTCGGATCATAAATCGTGCTAAAATATTTCTTCATTCGGAACAAGGTTTCTCATTGCCTCACGATTTCCGCTGTTCAGCGTCACTTGCACGAGGCTAAACTGCGGACTCAATATTCCTTTGAAAATACGTACATGTATATATGACTACCTCAGTGACCAATACTTGTTCAAATTATTGCGATGACGTGCATCCATTGTTTGCCTTTTCATGTAATTAACTATTTCAGTGACACACTGGCGACATGAACGTTCGCCAAACAGTCGATAGTTATATTTGTTACGGTAGACGTTTAAATCGAAGTGCGCATGCTTGCCGTCCAACAATGGCGTAAATAGCTAAGGTTCCTTCGCCTTTGTCCTTTTGGTTATAAATGTGTAGAAATCAATCACACTGGCAGTAAGAACGCTTTTGTATGAATATATTTGAGCTTAGGTCTGTTTTGAAAACGTGTCATACGCCGTACGTTGAAGTGCGAAATCGGTTGGCCTTGCATGTATTGTTTGTATACGAGCGCAGAGACTATGCAATTTTGCCAGTACGTTTTGAACTGTATTTACTTGAGTTTCAGCATGTATTTGACTAGTGTCTCATGATGTTTCAGTACGAGGGTTAGACTTGTGTTTAAATACATTTTGACTTCTGTTTAGTACGCATTGACCTGTATTTTGGCACGCATTTTCTTTGATTCGGCACACATTGACTAGTGCTTCAGTACGTCTTTATTTGCGTTTCAGTACGTCTTGATGTGTGTTTCAGTACGCACTGTCGTGCGTTTCAGTAAGCTTTGTCGTGTGTTTCAGTACGCGCTGTCATGTGTTTCAGTACCCTTGTCGTGTGTGATGTGTGTTTCAGTACCCTTGTCGTGTGTGATGTGTGTTTCAGTACGCACTGTCGTGTGTTTCAGTACGTCTTTATGTGTGTTTCAGTACGCACTGTCGTGTGTTTCAGTACGCCCTGTCGTGTGTTTCAGTACGCTTTTATTTGCGTTTCAAGACACCTTGTCCCCCCGTGTTGCATGACGCCTTGATGGGTGTTTCAGTTCGCACTGAATTGTTTCTGTACACCCTACTACCTGCGACCTATGTATCGACTTGGTTTG
>JAUMHH010000014.1:0-22050 GCA_032359455.1 Chlamys rubida
ATCAAGTATTTAGTAGAGTAAATGTACGTGTAAAGTGACAAGTTTTTACCTTGTATATTGACGAAATTATTAAAGGTTGAAAAATGTCGTTAAACAGTGATCATTTTTTGAACAACTGGGCCCTGGTCACCGATTTCTTTTTCTGA
Source organism: Chlamys rubida (assembly GCA_032359455.1). NCBI lineage: Eukaryota > Metazoa > Mollusca > Bivalvia > Pectinida > Pectinidae > Chlamys > Chlamys rubida. The sequence goes on from JAUMHH010000014.1 coordinate 147, forward strand.
TGACTCAACGTATCGCCACATTATAGCCACCCACCACGTAATGACAAGGTCAGCACTACATTTCTTCAATGACAGATTTTATTGAGATTCAGTGTCCAATTTCAGACCAAGTGCATATTACAATCAATACATTCATGAAATCAATACTTACCTTCAACAGGTGAAGCAATTAAGAGGTGAATAACAATTTAGCCCACGAGTAAATCACAGCTATAGATAATGATCTAATAACGATAAATAAATAATTGTCTAAAAGTATTATCATTATACTATAAATTTACATATTATAATGAAGGATTCACACCCGTTAAACTGAAAAGACACATACACAATCTTTCATATCATAAGTCCAAGAAGACTATGAATTAGTTGCAAACCAATCTTAACCAAGGAAATGCACACGTCAGAAAAAAAATATAGATATATTAAGAGAAATCATGCAATATATTATTGACAGAAAAGACAGTATTGGTGATGAAAAGTCGCGATAATGAGAACATATTTGCTGGTCCAGAGAAGTCGATGAGTAAGCAGGATTGGACCACCATTTTTGCCTTTGGTAACCTAGCTTTATGATATATCAGATACAATCATACAGCTAGATAACCAAAGACAAAACTAGGGCCGTCTTCTTCGGAATCCTCCTTCTGTCTTCTTTCTCCTGGTAATACACAAGATCCTTCTATTACAAATATATTTTCGGAAGTCTTCTTGTATAGCAAGTCTTCGTATCCGTTAATTTGTCTATCCACTTCCCCCTTGTAGTTCCACTCGAATGCTCCAATAGAAATCTGTGAATATACAAAAATCGAAAACATCTTTTACATTTAAGCTGTTTTGGTAACCTTGGCGGTGTAAGACGACAACGGTAACACGTCTTGTTCTATTGTGCACATTTTTTCTCTTACATACTTTAACTTAAACGGTATATTGTAGTCTAAGGTTCGTACATTCATATCGTTGACGGTTTATGACAGTAATAGTCAGCTACAAGGAGAGTCGCCCAATTGTCAGATGAGTTAGTTAGCTCAATCTATTAAAATTATTTTAAAATGCAGTCTGAAATATGAATTATCCACTGTCGTATTGATCGCTTGTCAAATTATCTCCAAATAATAGCCCCCTTATTTGCTCATATACCTGATACGTTGACTGATCGCATACCAAATGGTTGTATCGTTTGTCAGGTAAATCACAGTGTACTATCTCCAGGATATAAATATAAGAATCATACATGTTTACATACAATGATTAAGCCAATCCCCAAGTTTATGTTAAAAGAAAGATCCACTTATATACCAGGATGTTAATAATAATCCTCTACCGATGAGAACATAGCTGTATCCTATAACATTCCAAATCACCTATCCACGAGTTGTGATGAGTCAAATTATCCTTTCCTACCCCGTATGTATGACAACGTCGATCAAATATTTCCTTCTGGTATGATTTGGTGTGTCAGAGTCCCACAGATATTTCCCTCTGGTGGTAGTTTACCTAATGAACACATTGTAACACACATGCGTATATTCCGAGTGTCGGCTACGTGGCTGGTGTTCACTGAATGAGCGTACCGTGGTTTCGACATGCTAGAACTAGTCGGTCAACACACAACCACTGAAATGACTTGAACACTCTTGTCCGCATAAACGCATTGATTGCTATGGTTGAGGGTTTCTTTCACTTCAATATATCGATAAGGTTGGTAGCAATTACTCAAGGCACAACTATGTTCACTCGATTGTGACCTATTTAGAAACTGATATGGTTCAATGAACAGGCAAATGATGGTTGAGGAACAAAACGAACCTACACGCACACATACATACACATACATTCATCAGTAGTGTCTAAAAGAAATATAAGATGATTTTTACAAACATGGGTTTTTAGTTCTATTTAAGTATTTTCGCATAATAGATCGTGTCCGGCGTTAAAGGGGATCTTGATGAAATGCCAGAAATAAATTACCTTAGGCACATTTCACGTTTCGAATAACTTTGGACTGCTTTTAGGAAGAATTATTTAGAAAGCAACAAATCGCTCGATCTCGCCATTAAAGCTCGCTACGTTTCAACGAATCCCTAAAAAGTTAAAAGACAAGCGATATAATACACCCTAGTGGATTTGCATTGCACAGATTTGAAAAAAATAACTTTTCAATGTTGCCAGGACACGTTTGAACAGAACCTGTCTAAGCTATTTTGAGTGCTTGCAATAATTCGTGACATTTTATCTTGATTTAATTAAATTTGAATAAATTGTAATGGATTATTTCTTTTGAAATATCAGGTACAAGTTGGCAAGCTTATTTTTTCTATGACATGTCATTAAATGAAATAATAATAGATTAGGTTTAGGATACATTTTTTAACAACATAACTAAAATACATGGTTATGCATCATATCGGGAATAGAAATTAAGTTGAAATTGTAATAAAATATCCTATCCTAAATATCACTCTGTCATCCCTTAATCGTTCAATAAAGTTATTAAGATTATAGTATTATTTTATCAGACACGAGACGAAATAGAGTGTCAAGTAATTTCTCTTTGAAGTATGGAAAGTGTGCGTGTAGAAAATTTCAGTTGTTTTTGTATGATACCAAATTCGAAATTAATGTCGTACTAATACCAGCTGGACCATTGGCTAAATCCTTTATAATTCATAGCATGATTTTAATTGCTCGTCAGAAGTGAGGCTGGACTCACAAATTATTAAAATAATCCATAACAGCGAGCTCTCTGTTGAGTTCTGCTGATATATAGAATCATTTAACACTGCTTATAGTATACTAGTATGTACTTAAAATGAATAATTTCAAATAAATATTTGAATCATACTTTATTAATTCTTGACATAAAATATGAATTCAATAATTTTGTTACCAGATTTGTTTTCATTTACTTCAGATAGAATTACACTGAACATTATAAAAGTAAATATTCTCATATCAAGAGTCAAGATATATTCAATAATAGTTCTACAAATTGAATGGAATTTATAATGTGTCCGTTGGAGCTATACCAGGGGCTTTCACGAACCAATTAAGGTTGAAAGTTTACCTGAATAGGTATGTTTGAAGATACCACTCAGTATTATATAGCTGAATGGTACCCTGGGGGGAAAGAGCAGTCATTTGAAGTAATTTGTTATCTGTAGTGTTCTGGCAGAGAATAACACAGGCATATGACATCGGCCCAGGCCAAACAGTTATGATAGAAAACAGAATAACCCCGAGGCCCTATACGCTTATATGGGCCTTTTAAAGCGCATACCCATACATAAAATGATAGCATCACACCTTTCTTCGATATTGCTGGTCGGCATTAAAATCACAGTAATGAGTTGCCGTAGCCTTAATGTATTCGAAATACCTTGTACATCACATTTTATCTAGTGTCAACCCACAGTGTTGACTCAGACTACCTGGTATTTTGTATTAAGAAAAGCCGAATTTGATACATTTTAGAAATAAATCATTTCCATTATATATAGAAATACATTCCATGAGCCAGAAGAGGCTCAAAAAGATGGCAAAGGGACATATTTATTTCATATTCATTTTTATATTTTCTATAAATACTATATGTTTTTATATATGTTTAAGATTTTAAGTCATTTGTATTCAAATATACACATATGCAAAATATACACCCTTACTCACGCTTACACGTTAAATATTTTAAAATATTTATAAATCGTATCATTAGTACTTAATAATGCTAAGGCCTTTTATAATCTACCATTATAACCCATCGTGTGTATTTAACGCTTTAATCCAGCCGAGCTTACAATGATGACGGAATTTAATCCTATGGCCTCAGATTTTAAAACCGTATGAGTAAGTAAGAAATTCCCATGTAATGTTTAGGTCGGCGTACTAGATGTATACGCCTCAATGAGTTTAATTAAATTGGCAGGGATCGATTAAAGTAATGTTTGTATATCCTTAAAAGAGAATTAATATCCCATTAAATGTGTACCTAGGTACGTCACGTAAACGATGGTTAAAGAAATTTTAAAACAGTTGACATCAACATAATCACATTTGACACAAAATTTGAATCAAATGATACAATGGTAGTGCTAACATAAAGTCTATTATATCGTGTTATACGTACAAGTAAAGGAAGCTATAATCATGCTGTTGTGATAGCCTCAGATGACACTACGTCTGACCTTGCCTGGTGTGCATACTAAATGTCTGATTCTCATTTCTAAACACAATACAGTTTTCCCGTTAACAAGAAAAACCCGAATTTCATTTCCCTCTAGAAATCCCCTCTACATACTCCCTAACTCGTCGAAGTTGCACAAAAATATTTTGTATTGATAATGACGAGTTTACGTAAGTTTGATAACAATATTGATAATAGTCCTATTTTAATCACCCTTGAACCCAATGTGATAATTTATGTTAGTGATGAATGTTAAAGGCTTTTGTTCACGATTTCATCCTAGACAAGCACTCAAATTACTAATGATTGACCAATTGAGCAGTGCTTTTACTAAATATCATCGTGGTCTTTTGTCAGTATTGCTAACTAGCACAAAACGACAAAACCAAACCACACACAATTTTAGCATTGTTACCGGACTCATTAATAGGGCTATTAATCGTTATCCTTTAGAAAACCACCCAAATATTTGTACATGCGTTGTGCATAGGATAAGAGAAGGTACTGCATTATTTGCATGAAACTTCTCACATAAACATTGGTGGACAGCCTACTTACTACATGAATGAACAAAATATGCCAATAGAATGATACGCCTACCTGAAAGACATGGGACCTCCCCGTCTAGAGAGCTGCCCCACGAGTGTTTGGTATTTAGACCATGCATATGTACGATTATATTTAAAACTCTTTATCAGCCAACATTTCATGTGTCATTGCATATGAAAGAGTGTCGGGAAGCTATTGAAATCGTTATAAAATATTCACGTCAATTTAATCTAATTAGGCACCAGAATAAAAAAAAAATCACGTTTCGGGATTTTAAATGTACTAATGTGCTGTAAAATATTAGTGACAAAGACAGTTATTTTTACAATTTTATGAAAATCCTTGTCTTGACAAAAAACATAACAGTGTATTGGTTATTTGTGGTATGAATTAGACAACGATAAACTATTACGGTTTAACGTTTTGGTAGTTGATTATGCACGTAAAGAAGGTGAAGTTTCAACTTCAACAACGACTAAAAATGATAAAAGAAATAAAAGTAAAAAGGTAACAGTTCGAAACATATGCCGAAAATGAAAGGATGAGAGGCCATTCCAATAAAACATATGGTTTAGCGTCTGGTATAATTATCAGATCCTATTATATGACAGTGAAGGTCTCCAAAAATAGTATAAAAAAGGTGGAATGATTTTTACTACAAAATGGTAATTGAAAATTTACAAATATCGCATCTTGAAAAGCCAGCTGTGCCTGTTTAGAAATGAACCAGTGATGAACAATTCAATCTAAAGAGGCCCCTTTGGGGTAATTACTACTTGAAAGAACATAACTTTCCTGTACAAAGTTATCTTGAATCAACGACAGATTAAACTAAAATATCTTTTTCGATGAATTAAAAAATCTTATATACAGAAACATACAACTGTTCCACCAGAGATAATTGATAGCGGCTTATGCATATTGGAATAGTGTCAAACAGTAAAAGCCAAGAAGATAACACACTCTTAACAGCTCGGAAGCTAGCTCGAAGGGTCCGCGAGTGCATAGCCAATGGAAATCCTGATTACCTATTGTTACTGTCATCTGGTGCCTGAAATGGTCATTCGAAGTCACAGTTTAAAAGCCAGGTCAAATATAGCGGGTGTATGTCCCGGACATAAAAACCAGGGCTGACAATAGTCAATGAATTTTGAATTAGTTTTATGATATCCTCGAGGGGAAAACACTGTTAAATCAAGCGTTGTAAGGAGTACTCGCTCAAGCGAGTTCGATTTGTGAATATCCCTATGGCGACACTGAAAGGAGTGTTATACCTAGTTGCACCCTTAAAGAACACATAAAGTTTGATCCAATGGATGCCTGTTTGCGACGTAGACCCTAGTACGTACTTATGTATTTAACAGTGTTTGCTTCTATGGAATGTCTTGATTAGATGCTTTATGGGTTGAAGGATAGTTACAAGAGTTAACACTTGCTTAATCGTTAATTAAATTGTTCCAAAGTATCGATACAACATTTCAGAAGTGGAAGATATTTGTCAAAATATCACTATTTTAATTATAAAAATTATTAAAAGTGTAAATTACAGTGCCTTCCTCTTAATCCTGTTCAATAATATCTGTAATATTAATCTAACATGGAGCAGATGGAACATGAGGAAATTATCTTTACTTTCAATAAATATTTAACATATCAGATAAAAATAGTTTTCAATAATTCAATGGGTATTTCCTCGAGTGGAGTTAATCTTAATGAGAAATTGTTATTAAATTATATCACACCCATGATAGAAATGGTGCAGTTTTGTCTTTGTAATGAACTTAAAATTCCTACTGTAAACAAAATTCCGCCAATTATATACATTAACATAATTTACTCCCTCACCTTTATATAGCTTTATGATGAATGAATAAGGACACGTAATGGAATAATGAAGATAACTGCTCATGCCGAATAATTTTATGTGCAGAGTTCGGAATTGACGCGACCTTCTATTACACCTTGGGTCGGCACTCTTTGTGAATTTAACCGTGTAATGGGGAGAGTGTCATAAATGTCACTTCCCGCCAAAACCCTTGTCGTTTGGTGACCTCTCCACGTTCTCATATTCATGTGGATAAGCATTAGCGTACTAAAAGGTGTCGTTATGCTAGGTGAGGAATATGTCGGTAACTCATACGATCACTTGACTAGATTACGGAGATACGGTGTCTTGCAGTGTGAACAAAAAGTTAGGGTTAAGAATTATAAACATCTCTTAAAATAACAACTAGAAATATATGGTAAGGAAGCTACTATTAGAAAATAAGTTTGTTAATGTAGAAAGCCAAGAAATAGTAATAGTCTACTACAACAAGATTAAAAAACCCACCTGTTCCCATTTTACAAATCTTCTAAATATTTCTAGTAAAATATTTATAAATTCTAAAACAATACTCCCATACACAGATAGATAGCAATTGCTAATGGTAGTTATTATTACAAAATTTATAAAATTAAATTAGTAGGTAATAGTATATCATTATTCTTTTCTTAAGTATTTTATCTCTTATTTATTTCAATGATGTGCCCGATGAATTAGTAAGTAAATACAACTAACAATCACTCACCATGGCGGAGATATATCCATACGAAAGATGGCCAGTAACTCGCTGTATATCACAAAGACTGGTATACCTACAGGAGCATGTTGCCTGTGCTGTGTTCATTGGACTTGTGATGCCTTAGTACGATCTGACCCTAATTATATAGAGGTAGATGAGGTAGTATAAACATACCTGGACACGGAAGTATACCCCAAGGGGTACACACGTGAAATCTACCTGGCCGAAGACCTAGCACCCTCTGGGGACAGACGAATATGACAGATTTTAAGACATATCTCTGTTTTTACCGAAGATTAGAGACGCTTAGTTTAAATATTATGTGGGTATTACATATTTTTATAAACATCCTAGTTTATGTACTTCCCTTTTGATTTTAGTGATCTGACGTGAGATATCAGGGTTGTGTAGAGTTCAAATAGTACATCATAACGTATATTGATGAACCAATACTCATATTCATCTATCGATTGAAGTTATACATGGCTAGGTTAACTTAAGGAAATATATCTCACGCAAAACTATGTATTAGGCATCACGTTTGACTATTTTAGAATACAATTTACTATACTGTGAATTTCAAGCTGCACAGTTGTTAGATAAAACAGTAACATGTATTCCTGAAATGGTGAAATGTTTGACCCATGTTCCGTTTTCGAAATGTTTGCCCTTGAACAAGACAGAAAATTTAGTATAGGCCAAAATTATTTCATAAAGATAGCAGCACCAGTAAGCACATGTTGGCGACTTCAAACATTGGCATACCATGTCATATCAGGGCAAAATTACAACGTCTGTTACTATTAGTTGAAATTTGAAATTATTTTCATAATGTGTATTGCTTAAATATATGATATTTAATTGAATCGATATAGTCAGATGTGCAAAAATAATAATCTAGCTCTAATTAACAAATTGCATTTTTTTCACAATATTCGAAACTGTATGTGTTTAAATGCATTTCAAATTCACAGAAAATCACCAAATACTTTATTGTAAAAGAAAATCCTAACTTTGCCGGCCTGCTTATAGGTGTTCCCATTGGAAAAGGTTGCAGTTAGACTATTATATCAAGTAACACGTAAAATATGAAGAGGATAACTTGAGGAAAATATATTATTCGGGTTAGGCGAATTTTCGTTTATTATAAAATAACCGTTTTCTGATAATTGAAAACGTTTTGGAAACAACTGTTGTGAAATTTAGATTTTATTAAACTACAAATACAGCACAGAGTCAAAATAATTGTTTTTAATTCTCCATTGGAAATTATAGGACTATGTGCATGTTCAGCAAATAGAGCATATTCTTTCTCTCTTTCTGGGTAAATCGTGTGTTTGTACCCCTCCGTGAGCCCCTGTAAGATGGTGTATTCCCTAGAGTAACCCCGCCAGAATGATCAGACAACTAGCCAGGAGCATCTATCAGATCAATAAGAATCGATCAGAGGCAAAGGTGATTAGTATTGACAGGTGATAGATAGAGTAGGAAGTATATGTACATACTCAATTACACCTCAGGTGTCACGGGGTCTTACCTGACCGTTACCAGGTGTGTGCGCCCAGAGAGCAGGCTGTAAGCACGCCTCTTTTCCTGAAAAAATGTAAAATACATGGACTTAGATATTTTCCGGATTAAGTCATACATATTTTAGTAGTTGTTTCCTGGCTAAACAGTTATGTAGTATCTCATAATTTGATTTTGTTTTCTAAACCAATTCGTAAATCCCCTTGGATTATGAAGTTAATTTTAATATTTGTTAGTCGAACCTCCATTTTTAATGATACATCGCCCTAGAAAGTAAGTTAATATACTAATAACCTGATTATGCTTTCTGCCAAACCATGTATCTACAATGACATCATATTTTGAATTTTCTAAACTAATTCCTAAATCCTCCGAGATTAAGATATAATTTTAAACTTCGACAGTCGAACTTTCTTTTAAGTGATGCGATTTAATAGAAAATAATGTTATTTTGACGTCCTTGTCTATTTTCATTACATTTACTATAATCTGTATTTTGGCATGAATTCATGTTTATGTTAGTTAGAATGTGGCTTTGAAAGGAACAATAAGAATAAATAAGTAAATAAAGTAAGTAATAAACCAAAATAAATTTCACCTATAATTGATAGTATTCTTACACCATAAAAGAAAATATCACAGTACAGGGTAAATCTCAAATCGTTTGACATTACACAAATTGTAATCTATTTCATATTTATTGATTATGATAAATAATTGGGACATTTGGAAAATGTATGCATTGTTCCTTTCCAAAACCATTCAAGTACCGTACATGAATCGTGAAGTAAATGAAAAGTAAATTCAAAATAAAAGTGAAGTTGTCAAAATTAATTTAAAATCAATTGATATTAATTAGAACCTTTCAATTTATTAGGTTTTTATTACAAATGAAAGTCAAAAGTCAAAATGTAAATATATAAGTACGTAACATTATTTTCTTTGAAACAAATGATTGTCATAAGAGTTATATGATGGCATTTCATAGTATTTTAATCAATTGTTTTATTAAAGCTTTACTTTGCGATCGTAAGCAAAATTTATCATAACTTACACAGAGACTAACTGAAAAGACTTATCATGAAAAATAAATTAATAAAAATATGCAAATTTGGACAATTGATTTTTAGATATGAAAAAGTATAATAATTGTTAAATTCAGTCTACCATTGTTTAGCACATAAGTATACGTTATACAGTCGTCAATTACAACGGGTTTATTGGTTCAAACTACCAGGAAGAAATATGATACACAATCTACTTGTACACGCTTGAAATAACAATCAGCTAATCACGTGTACATTATTTCAGATTTTGTATGATTTCCATAAATGTTATTTCAATACAAATGTCTCTGTTCTATTAATATGATATTGTACATGATATCCTTATAACACAACGAAAGGATCATAATCGATCCTTTGATCTTCCTCAATCAGTCTTTTGTTTTAATCCGGATTACGAAGAGCCGCAAACTGCTTGTTGATGCCATATTTGATTTAGAACATTTATCCGAAAATAAGTTGTGTCTAATGTTCTCGGGAAATCATTCTTACTGTGCTTCTTTGTGATATTTATGACCATTCTCTCTAAGCATGACGACTACCTCAAATATAATAGTCTCGGGAAAAATAGATATTTAATGTATTCCTTCCATAGTCAAAATATTTAACATATTGTCTTTAATAGTTTTACACGACAAATACATATAGATAGAGTTTATTATTAAAATATGAAATAGAAAAAAAATTGTGCTTATTTTTAACTCCATTTCAGTTTTATAGATATCCCTGAGATGATACATGTATCTAGGAAGAAAAAATTAGTAACATCGACCTCCCTTAATATATAATCCTTATGTGTAAAAATATTTCATAATTTCTTGCAAACGTTCGGACATTAGGGCATTTCGTGTTAAGTACTCACACAACGTAAATCAAATGATATGCATATTTACTGATATTGTGTAATGAATTAATCATATGCGAGTGATGGAACATTATCACGAATAATGTATATTTTGAACTTTTTACCTACATTAACTTTTCAAACGTGTCTTCTTTTTTATTGAATATATTTGATAATTTAAAATGGTAAGTGATAATTATACATGCATAGAGACATCGGGTCTGCAATAATCTTGATATAAGCAGTATCTGTTTTTCAAAATTTGCACATTCAAATCTTAACCTTCAACTTACACTAATACATTACATGTAATATTGAAATAGAAAATATGTTAGAATATCAATGGATAAAATAATACCTCTTGAGCTATCCAAGAATTAACTAAAGTTATTGTACACAACCTACGTATACATATATACATATAATATGATATCATTATAATATCATCCAATCAACGTAGGCTTGCAATGACATGGCATAAAATTCTTTTGAATTAATTTATGTTTCATTAAAATGCAAGGTGAAAATCCTTTCTCTCTTAAACACATCGGTAAAAAAATGAAATTTAATTCACTGGATTGGAACCAACGAAATATCAATGCAAGCATTACCAGAATACTTTTTTTTTATATTTGTTTTATTTTCAAAAGAGGTTTTTCAATACAGTGACAATAATAATGGATCAGTAATTCATTCAGATCATATAATAATCATATAATATAATATAATAACCTATTTGTCACCAATCATCTTTCATATCAGCACTTATACCATACAAATTATGCAAAAAGAAATTTGTATCACTAAAGACTGCATATGAATAGGTATTATTTCATTTAATATCACACTGTATTGCTATAAGGAAGAAGGAAGGATAAAAAGGAAATAAAAAGAAGCTGGTAAGAAAACAAAAAAGAGATAGAAGAAAAGAAAAGATAAAGACAGTTTCTTTATTTAAACGTTATTCAGAAGTAATCTGAATATGCCAAGTATCAGAATACTTGGCATATTCATATTACTTCTGAATAATGTTTAAATAAAGAAATTTAAAAGTTGGAGTTATTGACATTTACATAAGCATACTGTTTTTTGTTTTCAAATTCATTAAAGTGGACCAACATATGTGTTTATATATCTACATATTCTGCTAATCAGTAAGTTTAAGGCTTGGTAAGATATCATTATAAACAGAAAACTCTTTGTCATTAATTCTTACGTCACAATGCCTCCTTAAAAGATATAGAGATCGGCATGAAGCGGTCACAACATGACGTTTAATTTGAAAAAAAAGAACAAAACATATAAATCCGATGTTATTGGTGACATTAAATATTTAATTCCATCGTAATTATTTGACACCACATTTATAAAATAACAGTATAGTACTCTGGACCCCAACGTGTTACATGGGGGATTTAATCATTTATATCATACGACATTGTGTGCATTTTCAGTAAGTCGATCAAAACATCACCTTTGATATATGGTTACCATAACATGTAAGACAAAGCATTAAGCATATCTCCAGATATTATGTTATGCTTTTGTCTTTCGAATATGCCAATCACATTATGCTTCATTACAAAGTGAAACGAAATAAAGCATATAATTTAATTTTCATTTGTTTTTACATTACATGCACCAATACCCATAGTGTCTAGACAAGCTAATATATGGAGAATCGCATTTGTAGCTGGGATTTATTGTGGTACGGGTTACATGAAATACAATTTTAAAAATGAATTACATCTTTTGTAGCTAAAATTTGTCATTTTGTAAAGTTTTGAAAAGTTTTATACACACCTTTTCAGTTTGCTGTTTTCTACACTTTAGACATGGTGTTTTATGTTTGGTTTTAAACTTTAGTACCACTTAGGAGTCTTAAATGAACGCAATGGTCATATGACGCGGCCAAATTACTTCACTGTTTAGCTTCCTACATCGAAAATTCGAACTTAAAATAGGCGCTTTGTTACCTTACTCCGTATTCCAAGTAATTGTTTTATCAAAATATATCAACTCAGATGAAAACATCATATAGCATTGTCGTGAAGCACAACCTTATTTTTTTTTATTTTCTTCGTTATTAAATGTAAATTTAGTAAGAAATTGGAATGTATACCGTAACATTTGCCTAAATGCTAGCTGTTGTTATATGAACGCCAATGGAATACACAGTATACTTTACTAGTACTGATTGAAGAATTTCAGGCCTATGATATGTATTTGCTTTTCTTGATCGACTGTTTGGTCTTAATTGCAATCAAACATTAATGTCTGTGTTGGGTTCAGATTATATTAACTATTTCTGGGTTTATTTAAGTGTATGTATCAGTTGTGAATTTGAATTTGTTTTCGGTGTTCATAAGTAGGAGGACGCAAAACCAGAACAACACTAAATCGAATGCATCATCCTGTTGATAATTTTAGTCAATGACATGACGTCATTATTAGTCTTAACTTTACTATATGTTAATGTTAATTCGATCAATCTTTTTTTTCAATAAACGTTTTCGTACAAACTAACGTCCTTGAATGATCGTAGCTGTTACTAAGAGATTAAACAAAATAAAGAAGTCGTACAACTATTGTAAATTGAAAAAAATGTCAAATGATTTCGTGCTGTTGAATGCATTACAGTGTACAACTAGTCATGATAAGATAAAAGATACGACGATTCGTCCCCAATATATTCAATCGTGTTCAGGAGACATACTTATTGTATGGTATTTAATCAGGAAGCGTCTCGGTGACAGGGATATCAGCTTGATGTGTAACTTGTTGACATATTATAGCGTGTGCCTGTCAATCATTTGTGTGACCTTAATCACAAACTCTGATATGTGGACATGGAAAGCCGTTCATCTGAGAGGGATCTATATCATACGTATGCATAGATAAATAGAACATATTTAATTATTAACATTTCAAAGGGAATTATTAATTTTTGGAAAAGAAGATATTATCATGAATAGAATTGTTTGTGGGTTCAGAGGGATGGGTTATGCTCGATGTGCTCAAAGGAGTTTTGCTTTGTCAGCTAAGTGCTATATATATTATCTGTACGCATACGTTATGATATAGCAACCTCTCAGATTAATAAGTATGCATAGGTTAGACAGTTTAGTTATTGGACACCTACACATAGGTAAAGCACACATCTTATACATTTATTAATACACAGAATATATTTTTTGAAAGGATATCGCATTTCACTCATGATTATGTTAAATTCATTTACATTTGTGTTACATACAGTTTATATATATATATATCATACTACTTAAATATGTGAATGTTTATCTATTTGTAACGAGACTGTTTTTCATCCTGGATTATATATATTCCAGTTATGCACGTTAAATGTGTGACATGAATATGTATCGTCATGTACATAAATATATAAATATAGTTATAAAAATAGAATAAAACAGTTTTCGTTGAATTTACATCTGTCACACCTTTTATTTTCATCGTATGTAATCTTCCTTATCTATATACATTTGGGAAAAATCGATGTGCTGCTAGCCATGTCCTGTTTCCCGTACCATAATGAGCAATAGTGTTACACGAATCCCAACATGTTGTGCGGTTTTATCAGACAAGGCCACCACATTTTCCCCAAAAACATAAAACAGTAGTATACAGGCGTTACAATCCAACAGGCTATGAGTCATAAACCAATTTCTGCAAGATGACATGGGAAACTAAAATGTGGCTATTTTCCCTTATGAGACCAGTAATTATTGCAACGTTGTGATGTGCATAGCCATATTGTTTTAACACGAAAAAATCAAAGCAATTTCTTGGTCGATGGGTACATAATTATGGTGCTGTCTAGATGAGGTCGTTGGAGATGGAGTGTTGTCAATATTAGCATTATCATGTTAGAGGGTTATTTCATATCCCTTGTGTTCCGTCGTAGATAGGGATCTCCCAACTCTATGTCTAGGGTGGTGTGAGACACGTCCACTTCTAATTGAACCATATCTTGTCAACAGTTAAAGCGTATAACAGTAGCCATCTCGACGACTGACGTTGCGCAAGGAGCAAACACTGATAATACAGAATTTTTATTTCTGTGCTGGTCATTTATGCAGTACACTAAAAAATAAATGGCATTATTATATTATCCTATTTCGTATTTTTATGATAGCTTCAAATAAGACCAATTGCATATTTTCCCTTGCTTGTAAAACTTATGAATGTATATTTTAAACATTTTTACTGAAAGTTGTTTCTATAAATAGGCCTATGTGATTCAAACTACAATTTTAGTTTATCATAAATATTTTTTCTTTTTATTATCACTGACTTACATTATTTCTTATTTGTCATTATGATAGATGCAAAATGATTTTATTTCAATAGAGAAATGACTATGACATTAATACGGCAAAACTTCAAAAATACAATATTCTGTTACGTACCATTAACGATGCTTCTGTGTATCTATAACTTGAATCATAATTTCACTTTCGTCCCTGTTTGTATTGTATTGTGATGCCACGATAGCATGTAGATGCTGTAGATATTTGACATAACTGAAGCTTAAAGCATTTTATAAATAAAATCTTTAAATTACATAACAAACGATGTCCCAATATCATACATCTTCCTCATCCCTGTCTGATTTTCCCCATCTTAATCATTTAGATGTTTACAATAAGGAATATATTTCCCCATTTAAATCATTTAGATGTTTACAATAAGGAACATAAAGAGCAGTATCGGTATATCTCCCCGTCAAACTAAACGTGCTAGTGACGTGTGTACGTTATGTAATAATGTATTCTGGTCATTACGAGTACAACAGTACTTTCCAAATAGTTCAATCGGAAAAATTGTAAATAAATGAACTGAAAAGTTTGAATGGACTTGATCCCAATCACCTTCATCTGTGTGTGTGATATTGACATACAAACTAACATTTCCCACTATGTAATAATTCTGTATAACTCTGTTATGGTAAGCGTGACGTCATTTTATTGCGACGTCATGATAATAACGTTTGAAATAATTGGCGGCTAATGGTGGGTATTGGCTGCTCCATTTATTGCGAAGGTTCCTCGAATTTTAACAAACGGGTTTCAAACTTAATGAAAGTATCATCTATATTTATGGTTTCAGTGAAACTATCTATACCATATATTCAGTACAATGACATCGGTCGTATACATAGGTAATTAGAAAGCTTTGTTAAGCATAGGATCCCAAAAACATAGGTACTAAAATAAGTCAGTTATTTCAAAACACTTCAGCAGGTATATGGTTATTGTTTCATAAGCGATTTACTATCGTTTCTAACTGAAATACGCATTAACATGTGTCATACAGATAACGTAATTCTTTTAACAGATTCCAGCAGAAATAATACAAGTGCAAATACGCACAATATAGCACATTTCAACAGGTTTACAATAATACATTTAACGTATATAAAACACCCATTGCAATGTTACACAGATACCAGCGTTGATAAAGTGCAAATAAACTGAATGCAAAACAATTTCAATATTGCTACACTGTAAAGGTACGATAAAACGGTTTTCTATTTTATCTTTGCATAGACAAAAAAAAGTGAAACTAAGATATGTATTATTCTATTATGTTTCATGTTATATATAAGCAAAAACTTTTATCGTATTAATGTGTTATTAGTATGGGAGTAACGTCTTCGCAACAGCCAGGTTCATATGCCAATGGAGACACTACAGAAATTAAAAAGTAGGAAAATGAGGAAAACGTATATAGATCCCAAGTGTTGCAATAGTAGCATCCGATCACGTTTAGCTCATTCACCCCTGAAATTTCATAATGAACTATTCCAACCTTTGAATTGAAAGGAAAGAGATCAAATGTGTCTTCAGAGATGAATGAGTTAAGACACCGAAGACAACCCTCGATTCTGCAGTCAAGCCACATCAGTCGCCCCTTACGACAACTTACAGCGTGATACAGCAAGTCTGTTCTTCCCCCGGACCTGCACTAGCTTAAATCTGAGTCTGAGTTGAAAGTCAGTACATGTACATGACTAGTATCCAAACCATGTATAAGATATGCATGTATGATCTGTCATCCCCGGCCAACACGCCCACACTAGGCGTGAGTGAGTTTGTCATGGTTTTAGACATCTATAATGGCAATCACTGAAAACAAATGAAGATTGAGGAGACCCATGACTGATGTTTTAACCATTTTACAAAGTCTGGTTAGCTTAACATACTGCAGATTAACCAAATTATATACGTCAAACATACAGAACATTGTCTAAATTTGCATGTATAGTTACATTATCACTATTCATCTTAACACGTTAATTGTGTTATTTGATACATAATATTTGGGAATTACACCAAACAACGTTTCCTTACTACATACGAAGATGACTAGGCGTTCGGTTAAACAACATTCGTCCATAGTAATGATCATCTTCACTATTTATAACATTTTTAAGGTACGTGGTTTTAGAATTTACTTATGACACCAGGAAAGCATCCTTGTGTAAGCGTATCAGTATGCTCGCAAGATATATATGTATTTATTAAAGTGCTATGACCAGCATATTAGCTACAGGTTATAGGTACGTGGTGTTAGATGTATACACCATTAGGCTAAATAGTGTTGTGAAAGGCTAATGAACCAATGTATAAGCTGATCTGGGCAATCAGGCGTGACATTCAATAAGCATGATGAACAATCACACATGTACAAATAGTACGGTGTAGGTGACAACCGAACATGTCACGTTACACAAGACAAACGTGTGTGTACTGTACTGCATTAAGGAGTGCCGTACTATTGCCAAAAACTGTAACCTAACATTTAGTTTTTCCCGGTATGGCTGATTACACATCTGTAGTATTGATCAGTGACTTCTGAAAAGAAGAGCATTTATTGTAGAACGTTTATGAAAAACAATAAAACTTTTCATCAATCTGCCATTTCTCAACTCCCTTCCCTTTGCTCTAGTAGAATATTCTTCCCTATACAACTACCAAAACAAGATGCTCTGACGTCATTGTTTTCCTACAAACACATAGATGATGCTACCATATTTAATCGGTGGTAGACCGATAAAATGTGTTAGTTGGTATGCAGGGGAAAATGAGATAGGAACTTTGAATATTTCATTGGATATTTCATTCCCTCTTCCGACAGTTTATGAAGCAAGCTTATAGACTAGAGTTTGATGCAATTTTACAAACAACAGAGGACAAAATACTACATCAGCATGAAACCAGAGACAATTTATACATGTTGTGATGTTGAAAAATATATAAAAAGTCACTTCTCTAATAGTATTATGGAAATATAACCGAAAACATTGAATTGATCTTTCCAATCAACCAAACTACTTGTACATGCTATATCATACTTTTACAGTTAAAGCACAATGACCCATACCGACCTCACCAAATAACCTAAATCCAACGTCATACTTATATAAAGGTGATATAAATAAGTACATACGAAGTCATACTGATTTCAAGGTACAATAGCCTTTAAGTTTAAGGTACAATAGCCTTTACGTTTCGAGGTACAATAGCCTTTAAGTTTAAGGTACAATAGCCTTTAAGTTTCAAGGTACAATAGCCTTTACGTAACAACCTAGTTGCATGCTTCTTCATGCTTTTGTATATGTCCTTAAGCTAACCTGACCAAACTGCACGCTTCTTCATGCTTTTGTATATGTCCTTAAGTTAACCTGACCAAACTGCACGTGAAAGGTACAATGACCTTCACCCATTAACCCAACAACATGCTACTCCATACCTATGTAAAGATACCAAGAGGTTTGCCAAACATGCTATTTGCATACACCGGTAGACATCCAACAACTAAACTACAGACATCTTCATACTTATATTAAAAGTACAGTACAATGATTTTACCTAAGAAGAAGAAACAACAAGGGATACAAAAGTGTTCACAAAACCGAAACTCGAACTCAAAGCCTACTAAACTATAGCAAACTATATGAACAAAGTTTTCATGCAGACCATTGAAAACAAACAAGGAAAATAAGGCCAGGACTGGTTAGCCTCTTTTGCTTCGACGACATCCGCCGTGTAAATCTACGTCAGATCCAGATAATGTCACGTCCTCACATGGAGAACTGGTGTAATGACAACAAAGCCAATGAGCGTCATCAAAACCATCGACCTCAATATCACACAGAGAAGTAGCATATTTCCTCATGAGATTATGGTGGCGACCCTAAAACTTGTCCATAGTCTTCGTCAACTTGCAATTTAGAAACCCTGTGTTGTTAATTTGTCTCGTCAGCAGTCGACGTATGTCACGGAAGTCATGATGTTTGTAGTAAGCTCTTAAATACCGAATCCGCTGCGACATGTAAACACCGTATGTTGGGGAAGCAGCTCACGATCGGAAAATCAAAATGGTCCCGTACTAACTGGAACCAATTGCATGACACGCCATAGTTTAGTAAAGCTGCCAAGAAGTTTGCCAAACAATCCAACTGAATACTGAGTAAGACAGATTAAATGTGCCATTGTATTACCTAGCAACCAAATGGTATGCTTCTTCATTGCTATATACAGGTAGCATGGCTTTTTTTGTCTTACATACTTACGAGAAGGATCAGACACTTATACAGACCAATCCAACAACGATACGTCCCACTTCTAAATTATCCAATAAATAAATGCCATGTCATGCTTACATTCATCACGTGTTAGTTTGTGGTGTATGGTTTCAGTTAGTTTGCACTGTCAAGTCGAACCTCATTTGTCTTCATCATAAGTAAACACTGTAGTTGTATGATCTACACTATACTATATTGCTAAGGAGAAAAACTCCGACAAGAACAGGTTATAATGCTTTGCGAAGGAGTAAAACCCCAGAAAAGTACAAGAAAGCATTGCTAAGGAGCAAGACACCAAACAGGTTATTGGGATTGCTATGGCTGACGCATCGTCACATTAAAGTATAAATACGGACGCTCCCAGTTAGTGAAGCAAGACGGAGATAGGTCTGAGTCATAAACCTGTGAATTATCCTAATGTACTTCTGGAGTATTCTAATATCAAACGAAAAAAAAAACACTCATTAAAATTCCGCATTTAGTTCAAGTTAGTGTAAGTATCGCGCGAATACTTGTTCAATGAATAGAACAGCCATCTTCCATGGAGGCTCATTGGTATCCAACGTTACAATCACGACGTCATAATAATGATGACGTCAACACGTGGGCCTTAGCATTTGCAGTCAATATGCATACCACCTTAATTTGGTAGGGTTATATAATGACAGTGCCATGCCGTGGGAAATATGACTGTATAACCGGTATATTTATCAATACAAAATGTAGTCATTACGTATATATTCATCTATAAATACACTGTCTATTCGTAAGAATATTTCTCGATTTACATAATAAACGTTGTGATTATTATAGCAGATTTGTTGGTTAGTTATTGATAATAAACCAGGACGTCTTGGGTTTTTTGTTTACTTTCCATACAGTTAACAACAAATTAACACAAATGTATCAAGGAAAACCAGCATAGCTCTTCGTTTCTATTGTTGATTTGCAGTAAAAAAAAAAAGCAATACCATCTCATAAATAACATCAGAAAACATAATTTCATGGGAATGAGTCATCTCTTTTTATGAGGTTCGCTGTTTCAGACAGCTCGCTAAGTCTTGTTGCTCTGCTTCAGTATATGCATTGTGAAGTGTTCTTTTAAATGTGCATGCATATTGATTTATAAAAGAGGGGTGCTCCGTTAAAATAGCCAGTTCTGTGTCAAGCTATTTTCGCAATATATTCTTCAACTAAATTCAGAATGTGAATAATGAAGTTACTTTATAATAAATTAGAAAACCTCTTGTTTTCCATTATACGGACGTTTAAATATTATTTACACGTCCTTAATATATGCTCCAGATTTGATTCATACTTTGGTGTACATCAAACTGTGGCTAAAATGATATGTAACGAACTCTATATACGGTACCTAACACCATAAGAACATCATTTTTGGTCGGATTATTACAGTCTGGAATAATAATGAGATAAAATCGACTACTCTTTATTGAAAACTAAATGCATTTGTATGATATAAATGGGTTGATGTCAAGGATGATGTGCTATTTGTTAGAATTTTAAGCCCGACATGAAAAGGGTATGCCTGAATACCAGGTCGTAGTTTAAACCGCATTATACTGCCTGGCTGGAAGGCAGCTGGTACCACATGGCAGGGTAGTGGAGTGCTAGAGGATTTTATATTTAACAAGTACACGATTTCATCGCTTGATATGTTTACAGTTAAGATCAAAACAATTTTGTTGCAAGTTTAATTGATAAAGTATCTTTACACCTCATTATTATTATTTACCGACGGACATTGCATGAGGGTATTTCTAGACCTTCAGATGTGAATAACTATGAGTAATGTACTCCCCTATACATTTTACCCTAAACAACACTTTCTTTAAACCCTTTCGCACATCTTTCCCTTCTTCCTCCCCCATCCTCTTCTCTTCCACATACTTATATCTATATGCATAATATTCGTCCCCCCATCCTCTTATCTTCCACATACTTATATCTATATGTATAATATTCGTCAGTGCCGTCCAATCGCCGTTTTACAAAAAAGGAGATGGATTAACATAAGTACTTTGCACTTGTTTTCGAATCCTATATGTATATCATGTTTGCATTATTGGAATATTATACCGATAATAAAATAAAGTTTAAACTAACCGTAGTGCCATGTTACTACAGTCAGCTAAGGTAAGCACTACTGTCAGGTAACGTCACGTCAATTATGGTCAACTACGGTCAACTACGGTAAACATTACGGTCACAGTAGTATTAATTACGGTCAACTAGGGTCAACTTCGTTCAACCTACGGTCACAGTAGGGTCTTGGCATCCAAACTGACCGTCGAGATATTTTGAACATGTTGAAATTTTTGGGCTGACCACGGCCAAATCATGGGTTTCTTGACGTTCAACCTACGTTTATAATAACTACGTTGAACTACGTCTAACTACGTTTAGTTTAAATCATATTTTATTCATATCAATAAACATGTACAATTACATAGACATATAAATGTCATTCAGATGATTGGGAAACAAGTACTATTGTACTTATACATAGTCCTTCTCATCATATATAACAAGCTTTGCTAA
>JAUMHH010000015.1:1631-30155 GCA_032359455.1 Chlamys rubida
ACTAATCGTCTGTATAGTCACTAGGGACAAAACCGTCACTAATCGTCTGTATAGTCACTAGGGACAAAACCGTCACTAATCGTCTGTATAGTCACTAGGGACAAAACCGTCACTAATCGTCTGTATAGTCACTAGGGACAAAACCGTCACTCATCGTCTGTATAGTCACTAGGGACAAAACCGTCACTAATCGTCTGTATAGTCACTAGGGACAGAATTACACTCATCGTCTGTATAGTCACTAGGGACAGAACTACACTCATCGTCTGTATAGTCACTAGGGACAGAACCATCACTTATCGTCTGTATAGTCACTAGACAGAACCATCACTCATCGTCTGTATAGTCACTAGAGACAGAACCATCACTCATCGTCTGTATAGTCACTAGGGACAGAACTACACTCATCGTCTGTATAGTCACTAGAGACAGAACCATCACTCATCGTCTGTATAGTCACTAGAGACAGAACGATCACTCATCGTCTGTATAGTCACTGGGGTTAGAACCATCACTCATCGTCTGTATAGTCACTAGGTAAGAACCATCACTCATCGTCTGTATAGTCAATAGAGACAGAACCATCACTTATCGTCTGTATAGTCACTAGGGACAGAACTACACTCATCGTCCTTATAGTCACTAGGGACAGAACCATCACTCATCGTCTGTATAGTCACTAGAGACTGAACCATCACTCATCGTCTGTATAGTCACTAGGGACAGAACCATCACTCATCGTCTGTATAGTCACTAGAGACAGAACCATCACTTATCGTCTGTATAGTCATTAGAGACAGAACGATCACTCATCGTCTGTATAGTCACTAGGGTTAGAACCATCACTCATCGTCTGTATAGTGACTAGAGACAGAACCATCACTCATCGTCTGTATGGTCTCTAGGTAAAAACCATCACTCATCGTCTGTATAGTCTCTAGGTAAGAACCATCACTCATCGTCTGTATAGTCTCTAGGTAAGAACCATCACTCATCGTCTGTATAGTCACTAGACAGAACCATCACTCATCGTCTGTATAGTCACTAAAGCTACAACCATCACTCATTGTCTGTATAGTCACTAAAGCTACAACCATCACTCATCGTCTGTATATTCACTAGAGACAGAACTACACTTATCGTCTGTATAGTCACTAGAGACAGAACCATCACTCATCGTCTGTATAGTCACTAGGGACACAACCATCACTCATCGTCTGTATAGTCACTAGGGACATAACCATCACTCATCGTCTGTATAGTCAATAGGGTAAGAACCATCACTTATCATCTGTATAGTCGATAGGATTAGAACCATCACTCATCGTCTGTATAGTCACTAGGGTTAGAACCATCACTCATCGTCTGTATAGTCACTAGGGACAGAACCATCACTCATCGTCTGTATAGTCATTAGGGTTAGAACCATCACTTATCGTCTGTATAGTCACTAGGTAAGAACCATCACTTATCGTTTGTATAGTCACTAGGTAAGAACCATCACTTATCGTTTGTATAGTCACTAGGTAAGAACCATGACTCTTCGTTTGTATAGTCACTAGGGACAGAATAGTTCAGATGCTTTACCTAGTTATAGTTGCGACAACAGCTAACGCTTCAACAATATAATATAATGCAACCAATATATATATAATGTATTATATTAAATACGTCAAATTCCTGTGGTGTTACGTGACTATGTGAGATTTTTCCGATTTATTCATATTATGAAAATAAATTTATTATTATAAAAATTTAATTGGTGCCATTTTCTGTGTCATCGTTGTACCTCTCACACTATACACGAGTTAATGATAAATAGATAGATATCATTGTTTTGTTAATAAATAACTTCTTTTTGAAACTATATGATAAAACATAATCAATTTGTGTCTATTTAACGCGGAGATAAGTGAACATTTTACTGGAAACCAAATCTTCCCACAAGACGCGTTTTATTATTAAAATTAAATTCAAATATCCTACGTAAGGATTCAAACGTTAAATCAGGCATCAGCTACAGATCCATTATATCTGGGAAGTATGTCCTAAAGAGGTCTCGGAAAGTCGTAAAACTGACACTTTTTGTTTTGTTTTTGTTGCAAAGTTGGAATTTCGTCAATTCTGAAACTATTATGTAACCGAACAAGGAAATCGACACATCAATTTCGTTGTAGTTAGTGTACATTTTGTCGACCCTTGGGAAAAGAGCGTCAAGCTCAATGGCTGTCGACACAAAGTAAAGTTTAGTATTGTTACCCAACCATCTGTTTTGAGACAACATACGTACGTGTGTGTGGAATTCAGGTAAACGTTAACACGTATGGAAATACATAAAAATGTTGAGCATGTTTTGTGTAGTCGCTTGTATCATGGTGCTCAGTAGGTATACTCTGTATGATATGGATATAAATTCAATCCCACAAGTCGTACACTATGACATGTGTATTGCAGTTTTGCATTGGAAAGCAAATTGCCGACGATGGGGTTGTTTCCCTTTGTTTCTGGAGCGGCTTTGGGTGGTCAAATTACCACACCAATTTGTCTTATAAATTCAATATCCATATGTTTTCCTACATTGTGTTTATCATGAGTTAATCTGATCATAAACAAGCGATTGATTTTTGTTCCCTTTTACTATGCCAAGACCCCGGTCTCTGGGAACTTGATTCCATCGTCGAAACTTCAGAGGTCCATTTCCAGGAGCAGCTCTTTGAAGAATGGTCATAGCTTCTCCGGGCTATTCCTCTATCGATTACACGGTTGCACGTTTGCAAGAGTACGTTTTGTAACTGCAGGGCTGGGTTATAATTAGCCAAAGTGTCTGAACAAGAAATGTTACTGTACGGCCATTGTCTCCGAGGGCTTCGGCACAGCTGTCGGTTTTCCAAGTGGGAAATAGACTTGGCAGCCCCGCAAATGGTCAGCTTCGTTAAAACGCTCAAGGAATAAGTCAGCAAGCCAGTTTGATTGGTCGGGCACTCGGTCGAGACACGCTGGTGTCAAATGCGGGGAATCAATTCGTATCGGGTGTCTGACGAGCGAGCTAACAATGAAGATCAAATCTATTTTTTCTGTTACAAAAACTAATTATATAAAACGTGTTAGAACAATTTATGGTTCCCATGGGGAAGATGTGTATATGGAAATGTCTGTATATTCAAATTTGCCTGTCTGATAATTTGTTGTTTTATATACAACCGCGGCATTATACAACGCACTGCGAGTTTATACTCTGTAGGTATCTCGTACACCGTCACGACATCTGGAATACAGGCCGATATATGTCTAACAGTTAATTTTCTAAGAATAACCTCGACATCTTCCAAGATGTTGTCAACATCAAATAATGAAGATAATTTCTTTTAATTATAACCCATGTCATCCCTAGCTTGGAATAGTTATTCTTAAGATATTTCAGTTATTACTATGGTAGTGTGTTACTACTTTAAGCAGGGTTACAATGCCGGATACTGTACCACATAAGCCAAATTACGTTTGGTAAAATTACCCTTTACAACACAGTCTAAACATTTTCGACTAAGAAATGCAGGTATTATCTTGGGCGTAAAATGGCATATTCTACAATGATGACGCGAGTTCACGACAGAAACAATTTCATTTAAATGTTCCAATTGGTTTTAACTGTAGTTCGGGAGGTAATAAAGCTCTTACATTTTTTACCATAATTCTGTTAAAATATATTTGACATTTTCGAAAGTCTCCATACTTCTTAGACTCCAGAGTAATATAAACTCGGCGTAACTAACAGCAACATACCAGATCTATACCAGATCCACTGTTTCTGTGTGGTAGTAGCAGCGTATCTGTAATTTTCCATCTAGCAATAATCGAGGGAGCTCTAACCCCAGTCCATAGCTATCCCCGTTCTGTTGTCGCTAATTGAATCAGAATTTTAGAATCCCTGTAGAACTTGTACTTACAGCTAAATCTGAGAATCGATTTTGTTGGGAAATTAAGAGGCCTTGCTTGTGGAGATTAATCTGCTACAAACTTATCTACAAACAAAAATCTGCTTAGTTTTAAACCCAGTATGTATCCTTCCAGTAATTATCTACCGGCATAAATATTGGTCAGATAATGGCTTGTGCAACACAACCAAGCATATACACAAGACAATATCTTCTAAAATTTGCACACAATTTTTGGGGATGGATCGGAGTCGGCCAAGAATGGGGCACTAGCCAACATTTCTTAACTACTATACACGCGAGTAACCTATTTATGCTTTTAAATATATTTCACGGCGAACTATTGTAAAATGGTACTCTCTAAGTTTCTGTGGATGATGTATGTCAAATGACAATATTATAAACTTACAAAGATATGAATCTGTAGTAAATATACTCATTAGAATGGATATGGGGTGACATATATTTTCTATAAACATGTATCTATTTTATGGTCCCTCTGGTATTATTTTGCCCGATGACACTTCCATAACTGTGATAATCTGTTGCCTGAGTGGTCCATGCTTGTTTTCCAGACACTTGGGAATAACTTTCATTTTCAATTTTCACCAGGTTTAATTATCTGTTTATCTCATTTGTTTGTGATGTTAATCTAGAATTTGACATTGGTATTTATCCAAATCAAGCAGAATTCCACCAATTTCACAATTAAATCAGTCACACTGTTCATAAATACATCTTATACTGCCCATCCATGTCGCAAGGATCAATAGTAGTTAATTATATTGGTAGACTATATAAGCCCACAGTAGTTGGCAGAGCAGCCCCATATTAAGCAGATAGACTTACCCATTATTAGTTATGTATATGGCAGTAGTCAGCATTACAATGTCTAATCCCTAGGTAGCAGGTGCTCGTTAGAAGTTGGTGATACAGTGGTAACAATATACACTTAATAGTATTAACTATTACCCAAGTCTCCATCGGTTGTAAAATCAAGCTAAAGCAGGATACTGTGTAAGTATGCAGCCCCCAGTCAATTACCCACATATCTGTAATTTCCTTTGGGGTTTCTGATCTAGTTTCACATGTGCTAATGTCAATAAAATTATCCCCATTAGACATCAAATCATTAATGTTCCCAAGCCATCATTTAGACAGCACTCAAATGTCACTTTACAGCACTGTAACATAAATTATTGATATGTACCTGTAATATAAACCAGTGTGTCACAGGTAAGCAGAACTTTGGGTATATTTCTTGGATTTCTCCAGTTATGCTTTGGTGGAATTAACTCATTCACCCCTGAAGACACAAGTGAACTCTTTCAATTCAAAGGTTGGAATAGTTAATTATGAAATTTCAGGGGTGAATGAGTTAAATGATTGAAAAATCAAAATTTCATCAGAATTGTATGAATCTCTTTGAAACTATGGATTATTCATTTTAAAATTGGGAATAATTCAAAACAAAATTTAGTGTCATCTCTGTGCTAAAATCCACACTTTTCTCTATTGCATTCAAATTGAAATCTCTCCACATACAAAACACTTAATTCTATATTATAGAGGAAATCCTGTCCATCCTAAGATGTTTTCCTAATTGTGAAATTGGTGGAAATATTGACTTTGAATTTTACTTAACTTTGGCTGAATCATACACTGGACCTACAATTGTTGTGGACAAACACATTAGCCATTTTGTTTTACACTTAGATATGTTCTTTAGGGGTAAACCATATAGTGGCTTTTGTCCTATTATATGTTAGCACCCAGCTGTATCCAACTTCAGAAGCATTACAGTACACTTACTCTATGGATTAAATGATATTCTCATAATCAAATGTTCAACCCTAAAACTTCAACATATGGAATTCAAACTTATCGCCTTCATAAAATTATATTAGAAGTGTGAAAATTCCTTTTTTTCAGTTGGATTTGGTAGGAATGTTAAATTGATATAACCTTGTCTATCCTTACAGGAAATCAGTAATGTCAAGTTAATCAGAAATATGGTGTAAAAATATGTCCACTGAAGTATACCTTCTTGTTCATGTGAACAGCAGTCACCTACAAATATGTGAACTTAATATCAGAGATTCTTGTTTATACTAATCAACCCTACATAATGGAATTGTATCCATTTTGCATACAATTTATCCAACTTTTGGATTTATCTTCAGTGTTTTCTTGTTGATTGTAGCAAAGTCTCCACCGACAATTAATCAGAGTTACGAGATACATACAGGATTTTGTTACCGCTAGGAACAACACAAGTCTGTTAATTAGCACACGCTATATCATGCAATAGTCTACTCTAAACCTCTACACAGAATCTCACTTGAACATTCCAGTGTGACAACTGTAAAGTGTATCCATCTTGCTGCCTGATCATTTTAACTTCAAGTTTGATGAAAGAGTTTATCTATCCTGGAATAATATGTGAACTGAAAAATCTTGACAATCTCAAGTCTTATGAATATTTAATTTAATTTGTATGATTTTTTTGTTTTTGTTCTATAGCAAGCACATACAGTTCCAGACTGGTCTCATCAATCCATGTCCAAAATAACAAGGACACTGTAGAACTAACACCAGAGATTGTCAAGATTCAACATTTACATTTAATATGGAGCAGCTGTCATTGATTCGTCTGTGTGAAAATTATTCATTTATATTGTTATTGCTATCTTATTGGTCATAGGCACATTTGACATAAAGGAAGTTTTTATGTTTTTCCTTTTTCCCAAATGCAAGTACCATGTAATGAGCTGTAAGAATGTCTTTTGGCTTGAATTTCTCAGCATTAGATCTTAAACATAAAACTTGTCCAAGTACATTTCCAAATCAATATTAAAAAGAAACTTTCAGAATTATCATTTCATTAACAATCATTTAAAAATAATGAAGATTTATTGGTACTGGATCTAGTTATTTAATTATCATTAAGTCTTTTTCATAATGCTGAAATTAAATTCAAACTAGTGAAAGCAAATCCTTACAGCTAATTACATCACTGAAGTATTGATAGCTTATAAACCATGGCTGTTGAACCGAGGCCAAACCACCGTTAACTGACGACATTTGTCTTGGCTTTATAGGACAATCTTTCACAGTGTACTGCAGCAAAAAGTAATGTCTTTCACGATTTCTGAGCTCGGAGTCACGGCAACGCTTCACCGCAGGGAACTGTCCCTTCAGGCTAGCTATCTGTAGGTCTGAGAGACAATGCCTCAAATTCAATTTTGCATTGTCGTTTGTATGCGAGGCCATTAATACCAATACTGGTAGAATATGAGTCTGGCGTTGTGTGTGTCAGTTTTCCTGGTCGACTGACATTATATTTCATTGTTAGCCATTATAATAACAAAGCCATCACCAAATGCAATTCAAATATAGCATGTAGGCATGCAATATTGCCACACCCTGCCCAAGATTCAAGTATGTGAGGGTCAAAGGTCATTCTCAACACAAATTCTGTCCAACCAGCACTACCCTACTTTACTCTCTGACTAATGGTAATCTGTACTCTCCATTTTTCTACTGTAAATGTCTTATTTCCATGCTATTATCTAATCTCCAGGCGGCAGCACATTTCATCATTAATCCATCCCCCCCCCCCCCACTTATTGAATCAGAAAACACGAGCACCTGCCTTGATGAAAATTCAATAAATAATACAGCTATAAATCAGACTTTGTTTTTAATACAAACTTTTTTTTTGTTATTTATTTCAACAAGTGCAGGACACTCTTAAGATAAAGAATTTAGTAGGTTTCAGTACTGTAATGTCGAAACATAAAACCTGTTTTGATGCTAGGTATCAGTGTTCAATACGTCTGTTTATAAATAGTTCGCTGGTGACGAGGCTGGAGTAAGGAACACACATACGAGTATTCTGATCGATCTAAACTCTTGGGAGCAGTTCAGCTTTGATAGTGCGCTTTCGTGTGTGAATTTTTTTTTATCAAAGAGTAGCTGCAGTAGCACATACATAATCCAGATAATCAGAGTCATGCAGAACACAAATAAAAATTGATTTATCAAAAGCTTAAAGATGCACCCAAGAGGATAGACAATATATGCTGGTTGAACTATGAATTTGTGTTGGGTTTCTTTTTCACTTTCTGTATTTCAGAGTGAGGAAAACAATCATTTGCAGGATTATCAAAGGCCAATGTTTGCATGCATATTTCATGAACAGCATTCTCAGGGGTCAAAGAGGTCATATGCAAAGATGTTTCCATGATGCTGCAGAATGACCCTGGTTTAATATCAGTTACTATAAATAGTACATGACATGTTCTACATTCTGGAATAATACAAAAATGCAAGAAAAACCATGCTTTAGCATTAAGGGCTGCAGTGAGAGTAATACAACTATATGGTACACTGAACAACAGTTTATTGTATCTATGAGTTGCACACAAGATAATATTCAGACACATAAACTGTTCCAAAGTGCAGTCAGGTTATTTACATACAAGACACAAAATGATGTGCACAAAAGAAGCAATATTTTTATATATATGTAATTTTTTTGTATTTTTTTTTCTGATCTAAACCATTAATACCAATACAACAACACTGTGTGGAATATGAGAAAATTGTAAGCAAGTGTTGATAATATCATTGGTTATAACAGAGGGGACATTAGCTTTGGACCCAGCATATATAGTACTGGGAGGGTGGTGTATCCTCCGTCATGCAGGACAGATGCTATTAAATTCAGTGATTATAAATAACACTAAAAGATGCTTTTCTGAAATCTGTCTAGTACATCTATCGAGAAAGGGGTATGGGGTGAAAGAAACAAATCTAAACCTTGCAACAACCTATTGCCAAGATATACATATCTTATTTAAGTATACAATTTCTAAAATCTAAATATCAAGGTGCTAGAATATTATTAATAAATATTTCTTGAGTTTTACATCTGTACAAAACTAAGACCAGGGCAGGAGTTGAGGGTCAAGGAGTAAATATTTATATATAAGCAGGGGTTATATGTTAATTATGACGAGAAAAACAGTTGCTTACACAAGATATAAAGTGAAAGTAAATCTGCTGAGATTTCAAATGTGTATAATATCACCAAATGTGACACGTTTAAACACCAAGATTAACACAGCAATACAGATCCAATACACATTTCTTTTATGTTAAATGAAAACACTACCTACAATTTAAACCAAACAGATCCTTTTTCTAACATTTTAACACAAGCAGTTCAATCTTTAAATTCTTCATAAGATCAGTTTCCAATCAAGTGATTGAAATGAATCTCAGATCTTGCAAAATAACATTAAATAATCAATGAAAAGGAATTGATAAATAATATTATTCAATTCAAAAAAAAAACTTACACAAATTCTTGGCAAGAAATTCCATTTCCAAATATTTATAGCCTTATCCTGTAATATTTTACTACGATAAAGATTAGCCTTAATATACAAAAACGTTTTATCTCTATTTGGCTAATTTTGCTGTCTACATTATTAGGTCTAGCCTGGAGGGGGCTGGGGAGGGACCCGCCTAACCTGTGCCCGCGGGTGCTACATGGCCCCTGTCGGGACCAAACTACGAGTCAACTAAGTACAGTATACAAGCAATAGAGATGTTATCATAAAAGGCATGCCAGAAACGTTGCTTAATGACCAAATCAGAGATCAGGGGAAGAAGCACATTCAACTTGTCGGCGACACTCATGCTGTATTAATGGTTCTCACCTTCATATCAGTAGTTCATTCAAATCATGCGTGTATGACACATCCCATCATGCCCCTGACATGCCCAATTCTCTCTCCGAGGAAGCTCTCGGGAATCGGCCAACTCGACGAACAACAGCTAGACAAAATCTGTCGTCGTCTTTGTCGACATTGTTGTAGTATATATATACACACAAATGTACATCCAGGCTAACATTCTACACAAACATTAGATGATTAATATGAAAACAGAATATTAAAAAAAGAAGAAAAAGATGAGAAATTCAATACACAAACAATAAATGTACATATCAATATTATCATCATTCTCAACCAACAGTCAGTACCCGTGCATGTTGCCCTGCGGTACATAATGTCTAACGTTTCCCAAAGATGCGCCATCAATGCAATCTCAAAATAACAATGTTCCAACACAAACATTAGTGTTTTAACTGTTGCTTTAGCAAAAGATTTTACTCCTTCGCTCTGTAATTTGTTTTTTTATTGCACCTCGAGATAATCACGACTCAACAATCCACATCTTTTAACAAAATCTTGTTGTATTTTTGACATCTGCTGAAAATTTTGATTATCATCATTTAAAAAAAAAGATGGGACATTCATCTTTTCTTTTTTCAAATTTGCAGTTTATGTTGTGTGCAATAAGTTTTGTTACATATCAACATGTATAAAAATTTGACAACAAAAGTTGGAAGAATACAATATTCATAATATATAATAAAACCTGCTCTGCCCTCAGAAACAAAATGAGATTGCTTTACAGTAAAATAGTGTGAACAAAAAAGGAGGAGTCATCTTAAATGTTTAACAATCTTTCACACAATAATGCTGACAGTTTTTACATCATAAGGTCACAGGTAGCTGTATCAGACTTATCAAAATAAAAAGTTTAGTAATATCGTATAGGATGTTTCAATTAATCAAAAGAATGAGTTTATCGACAGAATAGAATAAAGTGATACTTTCAACAAATCTCTAAAATAAAAAAAAGAGAAAAACTTAAAATGAAAAATTCAGCAAAACACTTTGGGCAGATCAAACTTTGAAAAAAAAATATTGCGTAGAAATTTAAGCATATCTGTAATATTAACAAAAGAACTGATAATAAATCATTGATAAAATACACCAAGGGCAAGAAATTTTCTTTTGGCAAGAATGTTCCAGTAACGAACATCTTTCAATAATAACATGTATGAAACTTACTTCTTAAATTATGAAAAGTAACATTGTAATATTATATAACTATTATAAGAGTCGACTAGTATTCCAATTATATTTATCAGTATCACTCCCACAATCTCACATCTCAATAACCTTTCACACGCTCGCCCGCTCATGGTACCAACCATGCGAACATGACCTCCTTCCTAGCACCATGCTCTCATGCTTACTGTACTAGCATACTGGAAGAAACTGTGAATGAACAATGAGTTGATGAAGAACATTTAAAAAAGAAAACAAAATGTATACATTGTAGAAAAAAAAGATCTACTAACACAATCTCTTATCATTTCTCAAACAGAACCAAAAGCATTAAGACACTGTTAAAATACCTCACCAAAATAGCATCACCTTTGACCTTTGCGTTTAAGGATTAAATTTGACCTTGACTAGCATAAGGTTTAATCACAACTTTACTTTCGAAATTTGACTTTGACCTTGACCTATGATGCTGATTTCAATTTGATTAGACCTTGACTAGTGTGTAAGGTTGACCTTTGCTGCAGAATGTTAAGGGTTCAGTTACGTACTCAAATGAACATGCATAGACAAGCATTGTTACGCTCATCTCCATCCCAAAAAATGATGTATGTAAAATGTTGAGTGTTTTAATTGCACATAAGAGTGATGGAAAAAAATATTATATAGATGGGAAGCACCTTGCTGCTGTGTTCACGGCAAACCTTGGGAATATTGTTGTACTATGCTCTACCAGGTCTACTGGCCCTACCATAACTCCCTATTACCATTATACATCTAATGTTAACACACTTTTTCAAACAAATCTGAATTCAAAATTTAAAAGCTCGCCAAAACATAAAAGGTATCAATTTAATATTATAACCTAGTATCAAATGCAATCTAGCATTAAAGTTATGAGTATTACGTTTTGGCAAAATACCAACCCTAGTATAAATTTTAACGTCATGATAAAATTTCCTGCTTTTGACTCTCCATCAACATCTGAAAATCATTGTAAACTCAACGTTGTATCTTTGAACAAATATCAATTTGACCGAATTACAAAATTTCTCTTTTGAAATGTAATAACAAATAAAAATTGATTTTAGACATTTAATTCAATACCAAATATGAGGCTCTGTATTTTTGAAAGTCACTTTTGCTTTTTTCAGTGACATGACTCATTGCATTGGTAGGGCCCAAATGAACAGCACGACAAGACGCTAGTGTGTGTGACCATTACCAGTGCTCACATAGGATGACTCACCCCTTAACTTGGCATGAGGTAAAACAGTGTGAATTTGACTAGATGCATTTGTTCAAAATAAAGCTCACTGCATTATGAGTATTTAGTATGTACATTCATCATCAGTAATAAGTATATATTCCATCCTTATGACCCAAAACGGCCCCACCATTCATTCTATATTCTGTCACCAGGAGTCATGCACCATGGTCATGGTGTGGATAGCACGATCAGTGATGCATAACCATTGTTCAGTCCTTGAAACGCTTGAGTGGTTTTAATAATATATATACAGATGAATAAATAAGAGTGTTTGTATACAATAAATAATGACTTAAGAACGACGGTAGACGGATACTAGCTATCCGTCTCTGATCGTCCAACAACACACATGACTGGTGGTAGGTCTACATCTATACTGGGTCTGACCTACAACACAACTACATAACGGTAATAACAAACTTACAATCGCATCCAATATTGAAAAATTTTGATTTAATACTGACAGTTGCATGTGGATGCAGTTAAATTCCCTCAATATCCTCCAAAAACAAATCCAACAAAACTTTTTCAGCACAATGGAAGCATTGAGGTATTTTCCTATGATCTCATGGGGGATTTGCGTTTCAAGGACTGAACCAATCAGAATGGAAGAATCTTAAAAATGGCAGCAAGTATTTCAAAATCTCAAATCAGTGCTGATTTAAAAATAAAAACATACAATCAAATATTACAAAATAAAGTGAAAAAGCACCAATTCAGCACTGATGAGAACATTGCACTTCACAGTCTGGTCTGCTTCGAGAGTTAAATAGGGCGAATACTGTTGACGGCAGCTCCGCCTCAACTCCACAGATCCACATGACAACACTGCAGAGTTTATCACATGACCGCTGCTTTGTTAGTTGACTCCTTAGCAATCCTATCTCTCACAATCAACTCTTGCACATCAGTAGGGCGTGAATCTCTGATAGGCCCCACGATACACTGTCGCCTGCAACGTCAGACAAAAAGAATGTCACAAACTGTTATCCTGCTTTCTTTTAGTGTTACAATAATTTTTCATGATTTCATTTTCAAAAAGACTTGCACTTTTGTTTTATGAAACATATTTTTTGACTTGTGATAAATACATATCAATTCAGTAATTCATGAACATGAAAATCCATACTTGAAATCACTAATTATGATGAAACTCTGAATATGGAAAAAGCAGACCTACAGAAATGATGTGATGTAATCGATCATCTATATTTATATTGCCATCGAACATTCACTTTCCTGATGCAGTGATGCCAACATCTTCCAAGCCATGTCACATGTTGGCAGGCGATCAGATCGAATAAGTTTGAGGCTAATCCAGACGTGCATCTAAATGTGTCTCAGAGGGTCAGTTTTCAGACATTGATATAGCACTGCTCATGAATAGCTACACATTAGGTTCCCCTTGGGTCAACCTTAGTTCTCACCCTTCCACCCCACACACCACCATCAACAAAAACTTAATCCCAGCAGGATACAATGGGTCGAGAGAAATTCATCTCCATGGATACAAGGCAGGCGACACAAGTCTTGTGTTGTTGTTTTTACTGTTGCTACAGATGTAACCGTACACAAGATGAATTCTAGCACATTAAAAGACAAATTCTAACTTAACTTTAATTTATCTCTGATAAAAAGTAAATACTTACTCCATAACCGGCAACTGGTCCAATACTGTGTCCAAGGTAGGGGTCTGTCGCATACTCTCTTCCGGCATACCTGCTTTTTGAAAGGCAAAAAAGCATGACTATAATACAGATTATGTTTAACGCAATATTTCAATAATGTTTTTGTCTGCATCAGAACTTCTTAAAGAGTGTCTTTCAGTTTTTTCTCCAACGATTATTGGGATTCTACATGCCACTAATCAAACATGACTGAGACAGATAACAACGTTTTTCGGTGATTGATTCTTGCCCAATTGTTCAGATATTGGAATACAACTGCAATTCAGTAACTAGAATGATTTGAACTTACGGAATGGACCCTGCGGTAGCATATGTTGCTCCTTGAGCAGCCATAGCGGCAGGGATTGCGTAGCGGGTGGCAGCAGTAGCATAGCCTGCAGCCGCTGTAGGGTAGGGCTGTGTCGTCACCAACTGGGGGAGCAGAAAACGGCAAAACTCGTATATATACATGTCACCATGACTTGATAAAAATACCTTATCTCTGTACACATTGCCCATTTATACACTTTAATGTTGATTACAACACAATGCAATTGGTCGATACAGCGTATCATGCCTTAAAACGGACAGACAGGGTTACGAATCATACAAATTTGTCATCATACACATTTGTTTGTAATACAAATACTTACACACTGATAACGATTTCATGTCATGCTTTTCATGTTAATGGGGTTTATGTCAATTTCTGGATTTTGACCCACTTGCTGACATGTTGTTTTTTTTTTCATGTAATTTATCAAAATAATACCCATTCCTTTGGCTTTGAAATATTCACCAAAAACCCTTTCACTTTTGATGATTCATTACAGAAGAATGTCAATGTCAAACCAGATATGGGAAAAACAGATTGGAAAAGTCTAAATAAATCAAGTGGCCTTAGTTGTAGAGAACAATTTGAATTATTTCATACACTCAGCAACCTTTTTCATGATAGGCATGTTTAATCATTCAAAATGATTCTTTGAGATTATTTTTGAGATGTATAGGATTCTTTTTACAATATTTCATATACAACCTTCCTGTTGACACAAGACGATCACAGGTCAATACTTGAACATATGTTCATTAAGTATAAACAGCTATCCATAATGTCACCACAGGTCAGCGGATCAGACAAGAGACAAACAAGTGCATGCGAGGATGTTTACCTGGTATCTTTCAGCGGCTGCATACGTTGCCGCTAGGAACGGGTCCTGGTACATGCCCCTGTAACATGCAAAACATCCACATGTCATACGTGTCATAACACGATTATAACCTTGGACCCAGGCTGTCCTGGTACAACAGCCCATCAATTCATACAGTGCACAAGGAGTGGATACAAACACTCACATTACCCTCTGCTTACAAACATTCGGCAGAATCTGACAATTGACACATTTTTTTCTAGTCATTGTATCTTTACTTAGATGTTTGACTCCTTTCTTGACTGACATCCGAAAGATTTCATCGTTTGTTTTTACATATTATCATTTTTTTGCAATGATTATTGCTACTTTTCTCATCCAATTGATAATTTTTTCAGTTTCAAAATATGTTGATATTTTTTGACATTTTGACTTTGAATGCATTACTATAAACATAAAGCAGATCTGCAAAATATTTGCTACAGTGAAAACTTCACCAAAAATGCAGACAAACATTCATAGACTGACAGAGATAGCATACCAAAGTGTACCACATCTACAACTTATATCCTAAAGGGTCCACAATACAGAAGAGATTAAGTTTATGATTATTTCAAGATTACGTTACATCTCTGCTTCAACAATTGTAATGTAACCTCATCATTCCAAATCAAAGGAAGGGAAATTTGTCAACCAGAATATTATAATTTAATAATCCTTTCAGAATTTGGATGCCAGATGAAACTTCTCTTTGTCACTGGATACAAGTTGTTTATTTCTTGTGTACAAGGATTATAAAGTAATAGTTATAACATATTTTTAAGTATGTTTCCTGTACAGTAGTTATATTTCCAAGAATATTTCACGGAGAAGGTACATGGATAACAGAATACTGGCAATATAATGGTAGAAGTACATCCTACAATTTATGATGCAAATAATATATTTTCCCAACTAACAAGACATATGATATGAAATAAAATATTGAATGAATATAGAAACTAAATATAATTCAAATCTACTTAAAGTGCATTTCTGTGTTGGAAAGTTTCTATGTGTCATTATGCATGTACTAATTAGGGGCCTGTTAATCATGTTAATCACATCTCACTATACTCAATCAAAATCTCACAAATTAGACCTAAAGTCTTCTTTTGTGTTTATATTCTATCAAAAAGAAGACGGAATAAGAAGTAGAACTGTATTTTATTAAATAGAAGACTAGAACTGAATTCCATTACAGAGAAGATAGAAGAGCAGAATTGTATATCATCACTGAGCAGCAGTAGGCATGAACCTTGTAAGCATTGCAAACTCACTCTAAAGATATATAAAATCTTATTATTATAGTCCAGGTTTTCCCTGAGGACATTTAAGATGGAATCATTGTTTCTCTGCTAGAAATTGTGATGAATGGTTCGAGGGAGACTACATGATTGGTTAATACGTAATATGTTTATGTCAAGGCAGGATTGTGGCTTCATGGCAGGGTCGTGGCTTCAAACCTTCCAAGTTGCAGGTATACTCACTTCCAGCATCATCAATGTACACACCTACACTTCAAAGTATGCATATGTTACACTTCCTCATACTTACGCTCCGTAAGGCAGTGCTGTAGCGGTGGCCGCTAAAGGTGTAGGATGTCGGAACGCTGCCGCAGCAGCTGCAGCCGCGGCTACATTGGCATATGCTCCTCGTGCGGCTACGGCAGCTGCCGCCCGTCCTCTGGTCAAGGCAACGCCTCGTAATGCTGCAGCTGAAATAACCAGGATGCTAACATGAAGGAAGAAAGTCTTGAATCGGACAAACACAGAACACAAGTACGGGGGCATTCATGCAAATCCATCATGGTTCAATGCAAAAATCAAATTTCAATAAAAAAAAATGTAAATAAATTCTTGTAATAATAATAATATAAATGCAAGATTGATGATAATACGACTAAGCAAGAGACCATCTATGATATCCAGGCAGAGTTCACATCAGGACACAAAACAGTCAAAATAACCATGATCATAATGATGCATTTTGCATAGTTTTAGGACATTTACAGATCAATCCATCCATCAATCAATCAATAATGCAGCATTACAAATTCAGATAACATTTAAAAAAAATAATCAAATTAACATAATTTTGTGATTACTACTAACATCTCCATTCAAAGTTATAATATGAAGTAAACAACACTTGCAAATTTTTACACTACAAAAAAGGATTCCAGTTCTTTCAAAAAAGTAAACAATCGTTCATAAATGAGTAGGAAATATATGTGTGTAAAATGTGTATATGTATAGCATATATGGGGATGAGGAAGCGGCAATGGGCGGTCTACATAGGTCATGATTGCACAAAATATAAAACAGAAACATTGTCACTTGTAAGGGGCACACAACTCCACGGTTCAGTTTCTAATGCATTTATTTATGCACGGTTCAATCCCAAAAATTAGTACAAGACTGTTAAGTACATGATGCTCATTATGCTCCATTATATGTGTAATTGTTTGAATAGACATGTATATTCTTGGATCCTTACTTAGCCAAGCATTTTGTTTTCATTAAAGATTCAGGAGAATTTTAGCATTACCGCAAGATCCTCAGGGGTCTATGACAAATGAGAGAAGAGACTTTTTTTTTATAGTTTGCATAGAATGCAAGAATTAAACTTTAAGATTATCTAGTAGTGATAGAATATTCAGCAGTGAATATAATTCACTTATCTGATTTTATGTGTTACACATCATTACAATGTAAATATGTTCAGGGTTTGAATATTTCTTTATATATATAACACTCTGTCCTCTACGTGTTCTTTTGTCACAGACCCTGCTGACTCTAGAACAGCATGATGACTGAGCAATTGCTTGTAGTGGGCACCGTCTTATTTTAGGAGTTTGCTTAGAAATCAAAAATATAACATTAACCCCTGGCTTGGAGACAACATACCAGCGCTGGGATTGCCTGCAACTGCTTGGGGAAATCCTACAATACAGAAACTTAATTACCACACTGCGAGAACAGGTGCACTTACATTCTTAACCATTCTACAGAGTTTTTGCTAATCAAAATTTTAAAATCAATACTAGAAATTTCATTTGTAACCTTCAATTAGAACTACTGAATCAAACTTGATAAATGGTGTCAATGAATATTTAAATGACAGTGCTTTTACTGCACCTTTGAAATACATTCCACCCCAGAATAAGAGACATCAACAAAGGTCTGCAACCAACAATTTTGAGACTGTTCAAAAATGTTCATTTTTAAAATAAAAATCCCTGATACTAACGTAAAGGTTTTATATGCTGGTGAGGATTCTGTATACGAGACACAAAGCTAAATGTTCAGTCATCAGAATACTGACATGTTTTCATTCATCCTAACATTTGTTGTCTATCAACCATGCACGGTTCTTTATAGATGTGTAAATGAATCACTACTGTTGACTAAATGCCCTGTAAGCAAACCCTACACTTGTGTCCTCAAGTCCAGACTGTAACAGCCCGGTCAACGCTCTCCTCTAATTATAAGTCCAAGATGACTATTGCCTCTAACAGGCACTACCCTTGCCAAACCCCAACTTCTATATATCTCACTGATGGCAGCCTGTCCCAGGCCCAACCATTGCCCATACCACACCCACTAGTTCTGACTAATTGCAGCCTGAACGGGCCCTACCATTGCCTATTCCACACCTACTAGTTCTGACTGATTGCAGCCTGTCTCAGGCCCTACCATTGCCTATTCCACACCCTCTTGTTCTGACTGATTGCAGCCTGTCCCAGGCCCTACCATTGACCATACCACACATTCTAGTTCTGACTGACTACAGACTGTACCAGGTCCTACCCTTGACCATACCACACCCACTAGTTCTGACTGACTACAGACTGTACCAGGCCCCACCCTTGTCTAAACCTCACCACAAGTCTACAGCTTGCACTAGTCTTTAATGTTGTCTATATCCCACTTCCTAAGTCCTGACTGACTCAGACTGTACCAGA
Source organism: Chlamys rubida (assembly GCA_032359455.1). Taxonomy (NCBI): domain Eukaryota; kingdom Metazoa; phylum Mollusca; class Bivalvia; order Pectinida; family Pectinidae; genus Chlamys; species Chlamys rubida. Next base: position 20,587 of record JAUMHH010000015.1, read on the forward strand.
CCTTATCTTTGTGTAAACTCCCATCCTTTAGTTTTGACTATCTACAGCCTTATCCCACCCCTACAACAGATTTAATTCTCTGAAGCATAGATGACTGGACCATGTTCTATACTTGTCTATACCCACTCTCACTGCTGTCGGTCCTAGATAACAATAGTATGTACCTGGATATTCTAAACCAATCCCTCTAAGTCAGCCTGGACTGGATGCTGACTACTATGTACTATATCATTATCTGCACATGTGCTGGTCCTGTGCCCAGTAACAATGTCGGTCTAAATGTACATAAATATGACTACCACATTCCATAGATTCCTATTCACAATGCTACAATCTCAAAAATACACCAGGCTTGTGATAATGATCTCCTGTCCAAACCAAACTCTACATCATTCTCTAGGCAGCCAATTATAAAGTATGTTTGTCTCCTGGACCCCACTTATTGATTCCATGATGATACTGTCCTACATGATGGAACTGAACAGTAGACAGAATTGACTAACAATATCGCTAAAATTAAGCATATGTGGTTGTTAAGATACATTGTCTGAAAGACATGGGTGAATCCTAAAATCATCTACCAGTAATAACATATTGTATCCCAATAAATACTCATTACCTTACAAGGTTAGAGAAATAAATAACTTTTATTATGATTTAGTTATTGACTGTTCAAGGACAAAATATTCCAAAATTGCTGTTTCTACTTAAACAATATTTTATGAAATTCTGCTCCTTTGTTGTTTAATAGTTTTAACACGAAACAACGCTTCATAATGACTCATAAAGCAGGACCCAATCCCTTGATTTATCTGAGTTCTTTTACTCTTTATTTTCACATAAAAAGTGCTTCCAATCCCACACGGTTTCCTCTGCTTTTAAGCTCATACATCAAGGTTTCAAACAGACCATTATACCACTAAATGTATGAGAGCAATGATTATCTTATGGCACATACAACTCAACCCCAGAATAGACGTTCATGAGTTATACTCCGTGTTGCCTACCTCATTTTGATAAATTACTTCTAACATGTATTTTAGATGAAACATTGATGAAAAAAAATCACAAACATAAATATGGTGTTTCCCCTACATAAGCATTAAAATGTCTCCGATTAATTCCACATGAAAATTCACAATAGAACTGGACATACAGCATGCAAGGTTGAGCAACAGATTTACTTCCCCGGAAAGCATCCCGAGGTAAACATAACCGCCAAATTCTCATCCAGTACCATAAGTGCATATTACTGTTATTCATCACAGGAAAATTTCAAATAAAAGTCTCAAGATTCCAACATTTTTTAAAATTGTTTTCCTCATTTTAATTACCATGATGCAAGTATCCATCAAAAACAAACATAGTTTTGGTCAAAATTCCAAAAGGTTAATTTTTTTCTACAGTCTAAGGAAATTATTATTAGAAACAAAAAAATAGTCTAAAAAGCCATATTTTATCCATCCAAGGACACAAACAAGACTATGACATTACCTCGACAGGCAGGTGGAATAAATCAATTAATCATGACACCTGGTACAAGTTATTAATCTTTATTTTCCTCATTGCCATACCTCATTATCAGTTGCATCCGTTCTTGCATGCTGCATGGTTCCAGATTAACATTAGAACAAGTCAACAAGACCCTGATAGATGAAAATCCCAATAGCATGATGGCTATACACTCCTCCCTCTATAATCATTGCATGCACCATGGGACAGGACACGAAATTGGTCCAAGGATTTTGTTAGAGGTGCATCATACATATGTAAGGTATAATCAAGTGTTGCCAATATATAAAAGGAGGCTTTATAAAGCTAGGCGTAACTGACTTTCATTCATAAAAAATTCTTCCCCAATATGCTATGTGTTAAATGATATTTCCAAAGCTGCAAAATATACCTTTTCTCCTTCGATCATCATAGCAATAAACACATCACTGACTATGACAATTTAAAGAAAAAGTTATATCAAAAATGAAGGTCATCACATGTTTTAAAAATTTTGTGGTGTAAGTGAGATAGCTCCATTCACACCGGACTTGTCATCTAGCAGGGTCTAAGTGTAATCTTCTCCGTTAACTTGTATTAAGTAAGACATACACAATCAACATACGGATCTTACCATTTGGGATTGTGGGAGCAGCGACAGTTTTTTTGGTCATAACTCGGGCAGTGGCATTGTTAACCTAATTTGTAAAATTGCAACACTTTAGAAAGAAGCAGGAGTGTGGTGTCAACATAGCAATCATTCAGACAACACAGGGAATCTTCTCAACTGGTGGTGGCAACAATTAATTCCATTTACGGTTTTAATAAAGTTTTAGAAGAAAAATACAAAACTTTAAAATTTCAATTTACATTTTACAATTGTACAAATTGACATGGTTGAAAATAAATTTTTTTCGCATCCTTTCTTTTAATATTTTTTAAGACCTTTAAGTTATTGAGAAACCTTTCTGAACGTTGCCGTTTTGGGTTGTTCTCGATGAACTTTCTTAATTTCGACTATTTCCAATCAGTTGAGAAGATGGACCTTTAATATCTTGTTCTCTTACGTTTGAAATTAATTAAAGAACTTTAAATGACATTATTTTATGAGCTTTATTTTTATCATCATCAACCAATATATTGGTATTATTTTTTATGCTTTCCTTTTTTTCATATTTGAATTATTATTAAATGCAATGTAGAACCTAATCAATTTTGAGAACAAGATGAAGACACATCCCTGTGGACATACATTTTGCTCAGAGAAGACAGCTTCAAATAATCAATGGTTACTAAAAATCGACAAAACAAACACTTTTTTAATTACTTTTCAAAAATAGTTCTACATCTTTTGTATTGACAAAGAATTTTTGTTGAGTGTTATTTGAAAGTGATTTCACTCACTTAACTTTTTTTCTTGGTATCAAATTGATCTACATGAAGCTGTCATACTGAACAGTGACATACATGTATCACTATCAAGGCTAAAGTGAGCAGAGCATTTTCCATTTTATTGTCTCCAAAAATTGTTATCATTAATCTTCTGGAGCTTTCCATCAATTTTAATCAATATCTCTTTGTACCGGAAATCGCTCTTATTATCATGCAATACCCTTTTTAGAACCATGACTCTTTTGCAAATTAGTGAAGTCGGAATAAAAAATTCTGAATGAAAATTTGAAAATCAACTGGAAATCTCTCACAGTAGCCTTGTAATTAGCATTATCTCATCAAGCCTTGTGGTTGCTAATTGTGTTTGCTGCACAAATCCTTTCTTGAAGTAGCTACCATTAGCTCCCATGTTATTCTTCATTAATAATGTCAAAAGTTAAGTCACAAATATGCTGAATTGTGCTCCCTCCCATTTCACCAAGAAACAAACAAAAAAGATTTTGCCAATGTTTTGAACAGTCCACAAAACTTCATGAAAATAATAGCAAAGATATACATCATTGGTTTTCAGAAGCAAAGAAGCAAGTTTTCAAATTTTTTATGGTTACAATTTTCCGAAATACATATAAATTTGTATGTACATTAAAAACTGAAATAACAATTTCCAAATTAAAAAATGTATTTGCCAAAAAAGGAAAAGTGTATATAGAACTTGAAAAAGATAATTTTTAAAAGAAAATACAAAAAATTTAAATGATTATTGTTGAGAATTGCATAAAAGCAGTTTCAAACCAATGCTTATGGAGACAGTAAAAGCAGACTGAAATAAACATTACCCTTTATTTTTTTAGTATCAAACTTGCTTTTTCCCTTTTATAAAATTTCATCAATTGGACAAATTTTGCAACAATTTTCTAACCAAAAGGACACTAAGATTGGATGAACACCAGCCAGAAAAAATAATTGGTATACTGATTATGCAGTACCAATGATCTTTATTACTTTCAAATTAGTTTTTTTTAAATCCGTAAAGTTTATATTTTTTGACAGATATTGACCACCTTCCCTACTTAACGCTATTTTCTGCTACGAGGAATATATAATTGATGTAGATTTGTATTATTGACAACCAGCTGATGCACAGAGCACTTATGGAGAATTGCCAGCATATTTGATGATTTTGTAGACTTTTATTTTATCATAGTAATTAACAAAGCAATTCATTTCTGAAAACAAGTTGGTATCCAATTAGCATACTTCTTGTGAAATGCTAGAAACCGCTTTTGAAGTTAAAGTCAGATTAACCTTTTACAATATTAGAAATTTCTCATTTTTGAATGACACGCCAATGAAAGGATAATACCTTTATCAGAGGACCAGTGTTTATAATGAATTATTGTTGTACGAAATTTGGGTAGGCATATGTTCAAGTAAGGAAGATGGTACCATCTTAAAACAAATCTGATGACGTTTTTCAGTGTTTTGTTCCAGACATGGATGTTTTGAAAAAAGTGGTTCTACGACAGACAGCTGAAGGCACCTACCTACTGGTACAAAACCAGAGCTGGCAAGTAGCGCCTATTTCAATCACTTTGTGTGGGAAAGTCTTAAGCCGTAAGTATGCTTCACTATCAAGAACGAAAATTTGTGGTGTTGAACCCTAGTTTGTCCAATGGTATAATTTTCAACAAATATCTACATATACATATAAATAGCACAGCATCAAGAAATGCCAGACACGAACGTAAAAAGGTCACGAAAAAAATACCCCAAAATGGGAGAAAAAGGACAAATTGATGTTGTACAGTATGTAAACTTGAAGCTTTGTAGATTATAGTTTTTGTTTTGGCCATACAGCACGATAACAGAGTTTTTGCTTGCAGTGTTGAACACAAAAGACACGAAAACTTGGCCACAAGGTACGGAACTACGAGCACTGAGATATGCTGAAGGTGAATTTCATGACACGACATCAAATGGTAGTAGCTATTCGTCACATTTCAAAATTACCCACAATGCACCAAATATACGTCGCTAGGGTGATGATATAATATCAAGAGAATAAACAATCAGAAAAGAGATGAAATAAACCAAAAATATATCATAAATAAATAAAATTAAGGAGGAAATAAAATACAGAAATTAATCATGACTGAGTGTGGGACTGGAAATTATTTTTCAAATTCCCTGCAGTAGCTCAAGACAATTTTTGAACAAAACACATAATTGTATTATTCATAGTAATGATAGTCAGACAAACGGTACAGGCATTTCTTAATACTGACAACAAGAAAACGGTAAAAGACTTAGCGTTTAGTGTTGTGCTACCACAAAATGGTAAATCATTGACCATGCACCTCAATCTTTCTGCCCTCAACCACAGTGCCGTTCATTTTCTCTCGTGCTCGGTCAGCCTCCGCGCTAGTTTCGAAAGTTACAAAACCAAATCCCTGCATGCATGAGGAAAATAAGGAACATGCTTTAAAATCGTGCAAAACAACATAATGATTATGGCATCAAAATGTAATAATAATATCATCATTTGTAATAACAATCAGGATAATAATACTGTCATGCACTTTTTCCTGATATTCTCAATTTTTTTCTCTATTATTTTTTTCTAAATCAACTGCACTTTCCCCTACAATGTATTAACACCTAGTATGAGCCAAATAAAATTACCATGATTCTAAAATATCTAAGATATTTTCTTTACTTTTCCTGGCTACGAGATCAGGGAGGACATGCTAATTTCTAAGAAGCAGCATGCTTTCATGCCGCTAAGCGGACAAATGGTACCGACATATAACGGACATGTGATCTGACACATCAGACACCACAAAACAAAGGGGGCATAATTACATACAGAGTAGTCTTCCCATAGTAGTAAAAGACGCTATGATGTACATACTACAAGAGTATGGGCATGAGCAACAGCTAATTAGTTCTAAGTGCACAGTAAGACAATGACAGTCAATTTGAGAGACAATGTCAGTAATTTGTAGATAAACATGGATTCATAAAGGTTAAAAGTTGAGGCTGGCAGGTGTACATGGAAATAGAAAGGCTTCCTGTTAACAGCTGACCTATATAACTTTCCCCAGTTCCAGCATCTTGTCTCCCGATACTTGAGGCCTTCCCATAGTCATAGCACCACCCAGATACTAACATACCCTCTAAGAGGTCTTTTCTTTTTTTTATTTATACCCAGTTTCTGTGCTTTTAATTAATCAAATTATTAATATGATGATCATAATCTTTTTTTAAGTTCATATTTATTCTTTCCGACATCTAACTAGAAATAGTTTTCAAAAAGGACATTATCCAATCTCCAGCATACATAATCAATGATGGGAAAATCAGATACATTTAGCATCCTCCGCCATCAGATTTTGGTTTATGACCTAGCACTATAAACTGTATCTATCATTCTCAAAGATGTGTCAAAGAATTACATCTGGGCTTGCGTTTCACATAAATTCAGGAATATTTCTACGGCATATTGATTTAAATGCCTCCCCAATTTATAACCAAATCCATCTCTCACCTAATCTTTATCTATTCTGACTGCAAGAAAGAGCCAGCTACGTGTAATATTCATGTTAAGACGAGACAGTTGTTACTTCCCTACAATGATACATCGTATCTGTACTTTTCTCATTTTTTAATCTTAAGTTTTACAGTAGTCCACCCAATTCAATGTTTTTATTTTTAAGTAGGTGTGAAGGAGATTCTTTCTTTTAATACTTTGTCACAACTGTATGGAAATTTATGTTCATTTGATATATTTTCAGTAGAGTTTAAAAATTTATCATTACAAAAAGTCTATTCCCTAAAGGTTGGTATTTTTAGCACGAATAGTATATTTTTGTACGAAGTGTCTGGGGAAGAAATGAGGGATTGTTATGTCCTTGAGCCTCCACTAAGCCTCTCTGTTATGTGTTTCTGTTCCTGTCTCTCAGGAATCTGCCCTCATTTATTGAAACACATTTTTTGCATTAGATAAGTTCAGTTTCTACTTCCATCATTCCAATATAAAATCAACAGGAAATAAAATACTATTATCCCCTTAACTCCTCTATTCATTCATCCCCCCCCCCCAACAAAAAAACCTGAAGATCTATGTATACCATCCTTCATTCCTGAAGTCTCCATATCTTTTTACTTCCCGTTACCCTTTTAATTCCCCCTTTACTGGTTATCTGGTAGCCTGTAGAAATAAACATGGCCTCCCTCTGGCCTCCTGCTCTGCCTACTGTGTAGCCCTGGTACACATGCCTTCATGTTTCCCCCTACCAAGTGTTGTTGTATATCTATCTTTCCACCTCCCCCTCTAGCCCCTTACCAAGTGTTGTTGTATATCTATCTTTCCACTCCCCCTCTAGCCCCTATTTGGTATCCCCCTGAGACTTGTGTTAGTCAAGTACAAGATAAGGAAGCCAGAAGATTTGACTCCCTGCCAGCCTCACAACTTTACATCTTGGGATGGAACTCATTTGTAATAATAATGACATGTGAAGAGGAAACACACAGGAAGCCTTAGAAATGGCCGATGTCACAGAAAGCTTTCAAATGGCTGATACGTCCCACACTACAGGAAGATACCTACAGCACCTAACCAAATTATTTTTCCCCCAACAATTTTGGAAAGCACTCCTGCTGAAGATCAGCTACAGATTATTCTGCACTTTTTAATCAGGTTTACCATGTTTTAATATTTCACAAAAACAGTTTCTGCATCAATAACTGATCTTCTTTGATATGTTTTGAAATTACCCTGTTTGCTTATGGAGAGCTCGTAGAGATAGCTCACATGTTCTTATCTTGACTCTGAAATGTCTTGAACATATGCCAATTTAATGGGAATATGTTTTTTTTTCTTGTCTAGATGGCTGGCTGGGAAATATGAAATTCCTAAACCATGGTGAATCCTGGTTTATAAATCCCCACAGCTGCCCTTTTAGAATTTTCCCATTAAGATATGAGCAACTGCTTATATCAGTCCATCTTATCTACCCAGTGAGGTTTCATGTGTGTTTCATCTTTCATATAAACTTGGCATGAAAATTGAGAAACTTTCAAATCTCGAATATAAATCTTAACCAATTTTCAATTTTAAACTTCAAGGAATATACAAAATATGCTGATTTCCATAAAAAATGATTTTGAATTTCTGAAAAACCAAGTAGTGTTTAAATTTAAATATGGATAAATTGCAAACTAATTGCTTAGAATTAACTTGACAGGTGAAATAATCGAACACATTTTAATAAAGCTATTTGATGATTTCCAATTTTTTTAATTATTTGAAAAATTCCTTGAAGTCCACTTTTTCTTAATATGATATCTTAATTATCAAACAACTTCCATTTCTTTTATATTGACACCAAATATATTTGCATTTCTATTGAATCTGGGTTTTTTTTCAATTTTTCTTGATAGCCAAAATGAAAGTAATAGTAACAATGTTTTCTGAGAATTTGAAACCAAAACCAAAACTTTTTTTTTCAAATATTTATCACAAAGATCATCAAAACTGTGGCTAACTTTATGACAAAAACATTGAAATGGAAACTGTTTGCAAAAACATGTTTATTTCAAGATTGAAGAGATAATGAAATGCATCCTTGAAATCAAATTTGTAAAACTAATTGAATTTTAGCTATTATCTGATAACCACTGATTGGAAGAAACACTTCATTCATTCTTTTATTAGAACCAATATTATCAAAGTCCATCAAAGACTATGGTAGAAGCTTTTATGATAATCACAATGTAACACAATATTTTGTCCATTTAAGCATTTAAGGATGCATTTCAATCAATCAAAATCATAAAAGCATGTGAATCATCATATATAGTCTTTACTTATTAAACAATGGAAGAGCGAACATCTTCATAGATTCATACTAAAATTTGTTTCAGAAATTTATTTAACTGACAAAAAGTTTTATTTTTCAATCTTTGATCATGATCTTTAAAATGTTGTATTTATGAAGAATATAATGATATTTTTCTTTGTCATTGATATGATGATTCAGATTTCTGTATAAAATTCTGACTTACCTTTGATCCTCTTTCATTGAAGATGATTTCAACATCTATGATTTTACCAAATTGCTGAAATAGGAAACAAGAAGAAATTTAATTCATCTGAGTATTTAATATCATAATGTTTATTACAAACAACATTAAAGAGAATGTAATTAAGCTTTCATTACCGATATAATTGATGGTGCAAATGATTCTTTATAGCTCTACACTGAGCACAATTTACTGCCTTACACAACACAGTGAAGTGAGATAATAAGAGCAATCAATTCAAAATCAGACACTTGATTTGTTGAAATTTTCAATAATTTGTTCAAAACATAACGCAACAGCAAAAAAAATGAAGAAATATTGATATTTCTCACACAATCCCCTTTCACGCCCTTCAATCACTCGGCACGCTGATCTCTACACAATACATTCCAAACTCTCACATATCTCAACATCTGATCCCCCCCCCCCCTGTTCTGTTGCCTTTAAGGATTTTTTCAAGCTTCAATGATTGACAATTCGGAATTAGTGAACTTTTACACAAACACATTTAAATGTTTGCTTTAGCTCATTCACCCCTGATGACACATTTGAACTCCTCCAATTCAAAGGTTGGAATAGTTCATTATGAAATTTCAGGGGTG
>JAUMHH010000015.1:32347-48150 GCA_032359455.1 Chlamys rubida
ATGACCCTGGAGATCGAGGGTTTGATCCCCCGTGGAAGCACACTATTCTCTTTCCTGGTACATACCATCGGGGCACGCAACTGCTATTAATATATCAATATTGGGATATAACGTGCCCAGCGACTGAAAGCCTAAAACAATATCAATATTAATAGAAGTTGCGTGCCTCTGTGGTTAAATACCGCATCTTTGGAAAAGCTAGCTTGCCAGTAAGGCAACAGATACATATATCATGCAGCATGCAGCATGCTGTTTTCTTTTCACCGATTATGACATAATGTTTATAACATCTATTCATGAATTCAACAACGTGTCACGTAAAGTTTGTAAACAAGATAAAAGAGTTTGGCGTCAGGAGTTGTCAGGAAATGTAGCCGGCCTTACTTTTCAGACAAATGTCATGAGGTTTTCACGAATAGGGTGAAGCTCTCAGGAGCTTGTATTTCGACAAACATGATATAGAATAATTTGCCATGTATCGCACAACAAAATATGTAAAAGACATGTGCTTAGTTCGTGGAATATGTCTGTAAACAAAAACGCATTACTTTTCTGTGACTTCTTTGTGAGATCCACCCGAATGTGAAAGGCTTGCAAGCTGCGAAAGTTGTTGACGAATGGAAGTCGCCATTTTGCAACAGTAATTTTCCCACAATCTCATTCGCTTAAATTTCTTAATTTCTAAAAATAATTAATATTAATGAACGTACGGCTAAATTTTGTCTTGAAAATTTACATTGAGAAGTGTTTTTCTGTTGAAGTTCATCAATCGCATTTTTCTGAAAATATTTACATTATCGCTACCAATCAAAATTTAGTCATTAGTTTCTGCATTTTACTCCGCGGAATACGGACCCGAGTATTATGGGATGGTAATGGTGGGCGCGTGATTTTGAACAAACACAGAATGCCTGCCCAGAGAACAGGTCTGTAGTATTCAATCGACACATAAAACTATCAAATGCCACAGATATGGTCATAGAACAACATCTCATGGAGTTAATCGCTTGTATTATTATGTGATTAATCCAATATTTGCTTGCATATTGACAAAATAATGGGATGACCCTTCGGTGGATTCGCCGCTTCGCTTCGGAAAGTTACGATTATTTTTATTTACGTGCATAAATAGGGTGCACGTGGCATGGCTAAACTATTGTTATCGCTGTGAACATGGATAAACTGGTGTGGTTATGCCACAACTATATTTAAATGATCAGATTAATGTTTTTCGATTTCCATAACATGTTTCGCAGTTTAAATTTCCCTGCATTCCTGTCGGCATAATGGCGCGCCATTTGATTGCTATTTATTTATTGTGATAGATTGCAAGTATGCATCCACGCAATAAGTATGCAAAGTATGCATACTGACGAATGCAATTTAAGAAAATATTAGTATTGCATTGACCGTTTCCTTTGCACGGTCTTATCAGTAGTGAGACTGGCCACATTTGTTCCCGGAAGTGACGATAAATATACACAGCGGGTGAAGCTGTAATACACAAGTTTACAGGAGTGCAAGTTTAGATTCATTTGAAAAATTAAGAAAATATTTTGTTTACATGAACTGTTTAGAAAGTGACAAAGAAAAGAAATTAATTCGTATCGTGTATATTAAAAGTTCATGTGTCAATCATTATTGCATCATCAACCCTTTTCCTTACCACTAACATGCATGTTTGGTCATTAACAGAATTTGTGTAATTTGTGAACTTAAATAGTTTTATGATTATGTTGAGCGATCCTTTAAAATGTATATTCTGAATCTATCTAATTATGACAGGTTTTTGATTCATAGTTGCAGCAACATGTGTCCTTTAAACTTATTTGTTATATACAGAAGAAACTAATTATATAATAAGTAATTAAAAACAAACAAATCCCAACATTAATTAATGTGGCCAACTTTTGCATTGTTTCAAAAGTCTTACGCCATTCTTTCACTAGGTACAGGCAGACATTCGTTGAAAGTTGGACAAGTTTTTTCTCTGTCTAAAACTTTGTGAAAATTTTAGCATTAAAACTAAAAGAATTCGGCAAAAAAAATTGTGAGTCCCAACAGACAACAAATTTGCTTTAGTGCCCTTATAGTGGAGAATATCAAAATAAATTGATCACGAGTTCTACCTACCTGTCCTGAGATCAGCCTGGATTTGGTCTATGTAAGATGTTCTCGTCTCTCAACAGATTTTTTGGGCTAGTTTTACAGTTAAATACAGACCGTTTACCCCTAGCAAAAAAAGTGCCTTTTTTTGCCCAAATCACCAAAAATGAGAAATATTTTCCCAATTTCAGTAAAAAAAATCCCATTTCATGAAGGAACAGACTGATGTAAGATTCAGGTAGAAAAAAACACTGCTGAACTATATAGCTACCTTGAAATATTCTTCATTGATTTATTTTGGTTGCGCTTTCTCCTTAATGTTTGTTCTTAATTTTGTTATAGTTTGTAGTCAGTGGTCCTCGGAGTTATTTTTTTTCAACTTCTAGCCAGAAAAAATCATCAAAGATTTAGAATTCTTAATAGTTCATGTGATTCATGTCCACCAGAAAATAAACATACTTGCAAGATAGCAATGCTGGCAGTAATATTACAGATGTATTCTTTGATAGCCTCAAGTTATTTCAATTGATTTCAATTTTTCAGGCATAGGAAATAACGAAGCTTTCACAGTTGTAACAGTAGCAAGTGATGGATTAAACACTTCCACCGTGAACAGCTTAGAAGGCATTGCCTCATCATCAAAGTTTGTTGACATCCCAACGGCTGTGGATTACGAGCCCATCGAAAATCTGGAGAATCCCCTGGATACGTTTGTAATCTCTTCCACACCTGAAATAGGTGGCGTGGAAACGGTGCTAGTGGAAGGTCAGCCAATAGACCAGACAACTCCTGGCTCAGTGGTGTTGCCACAGCATGATTCTGTGGCGAGTAATGTACAACAGCCGGAAATCATCTACGTGTCTCAGCCACCCGCTGCAAAACCTACACCAGAAGTATTTGTCGTTTCACAACCTTCTGCAACGAAAGCCGTGACGACCATCAAGAGACCTTTATCAGGATCTGGAAACAGCCCTGTGGTGACTAAAGTGATAATTACCAAGAACCCGAATACTAGTCAACCTCAAGCCATGCCCATCCAACTGAACCAGGTCCTGGGTCAGACCATGTTGTCATCCATGGGACAGGGAATCAACATCATACCCCAGGGCTCACAGACGCCCACAAAGACAATAACCATATCTCCGCAGGGCATTGTGTCGGCTTCTTCCATGAAGCTGACGACTATGTCCTCACCGGGTAAAGTAGGAATACCAGTGCGACAACTTCCAATGTCACCCACAAAGACTCCTACCAAAATAACAATGATTCCTGTGTCGGTGGGGAAATCCCCACAGCGGATAGCACCAGCTGCAATATCTATGTTAGCAAAGAATCCATCAGAACCTGGGTCTTATACACCAGTGACTATTTCCAGTACAACTGGTAATACTGTGACAGTGTCGAGACCTACTGTGAATATGATAACGATGTCACCATCAAAAGTTATAAAACAAGGGACAGTGGTATGTGTTTACCTGATTGTTTATGGCAATTGTTATTTAAATGTGGCACTTGCATATTTTGTGAATATTATCAGGGATGTACAATTCCGTTAGTCTGATGCACCCAGAGATTTTATTTTGTTATGTCTTGGCTAGTGAAAATTGAAATGAAAATATCTAATCTAAACATGTACACAATACACATGTATACAAACTTAACATAAGTTTACACATTAACTTGTTGGTGGTAAGTAAAATCTTTGTTTTTTTTTGCTATAGAATTTTTCCACAGATTTATCGATCATATGTGTTTATATGACTTTTCGGATTAATTTTCATAGATTTGAATTTCAAAGTATAGAAAATATGATCTACTGTCAAATATATTTTGTTTAACCCTTTCACCACTGTAGACCATAATGGACTCGTCCAGATCAATGTATGGTAGAGTCGACTAAAGTTACCTAGGGGTGAAAGGGTTAAGTAAATTCACAGGTACTTGATCAATGTAAATGCAAAATGGTCTATTCTCATCCAATGATGTGTTGGTTTTAGCTGCAATCCGCCTCCGGCCAGACATTACTTGGCTCCAATCCTCAGATAATTACACAGGGAGGTGTGAAACAGATGGCCATTCCTATGTCCAGTGTCCACTCGGTGCAGGGCAGCAAGTTCCAGTATCTTCGGTTGGTCGCTCCTTCCTCCCAAGGTTTGCATCGTCTTCAAACTTGTGAAAAATAACCGAGAATGAATAGAAAATTTTACGACCTGGCTGGTATTTGGATATTCAGATGATTGTTGATAATGACACATTCCTTTTCCTGTTCATGGAAAAAGTTTTTATGTAAACAAATGTTATGATGCGTTCATGGATATTTATTTTGATGTTAATGATTTCGAAAGAGCTTTCTGGCGTCATCGGTCGCATAGAAGTACAGGTTGTGTATGGAATGGAATCCATTAAACATGATGAATTAGTATACCTAAACGTATGTTGTTTTAGCTGGGAAGACGGCGGGAGGGCAGTTGACGTCAGTGGTACATGGAATACCAGTGTCCAACTCTGGGACAGTTTCCTTAGGTCAGCATGCAGGACAACAAATGAAAATCACACTTCCACTGCAGGGGTCACAACTTGTAAGTTGAAATGATGGCAGCTTTTAAAAAATGCAATAAGTGCCGTTCCATTATATGACTTCTTTTACAGAATGATAAGGTCTAGAGTCATTGCTGCGATAGACAACTTTTACATGTAAAAACAAAATAACTTTTTCAAGGTCAGTGGTAAAATTTCTCTGGTAGAGGGTGGGATAGGTGAATGGCTATTCTATTTTTTCAAAAATATTTGACACACTTTTAAGGTCACATGGGTCAATTTGTTAAAAAAAATGATTTCCCTATCGGAAGCATGGAAGTAAATTGCTATTTGTGTGGTATAGCTTGCTTTAATAGATAAAGGGTTATCAAGTTTGTTCAACTGAATGATCCTGAACCACTTTCAAGGCCAAAGATGTCAAGAAGATCTGTATTGTATTGAAAAAAATATTTTGTGCCCTTTATTTATCAGAAAACAGTCGTATCCCAGGCTGGTGCTGGTGGTGTACATCGAATCCTGTTGCCAGCCCAGCCGAACCAAGTACGTTTGAGTACTGGCGGTACAACAACATCAGCCACAACACTCCAGCAGATCCGACCGGCCAGCTCGGCATCCCTAGGACAGCTGCCCCCTGGTGCGACCATACTGTCGGCGGGTAACAGTGCTCAAGGACTGCAAGGATTTGCTCTGGTACCAGCTTCGTACCTCTCACAGGTCGGTCTGCAGGTCAAGGAATTAAAAAGAAGGTTTTTTTTGGTTTTTTTATAGCCCCCGCAACGAGAGAGATCAAATTGATGGTTCAGGTAGCCCACCCCCAAAAAAATCAAAAAGCAATGGGATCAAAAATTTAAACCAGAATACAGAGAATGACATTTCCTTACGTGTATGCGGAGGTATACTTGTGATACTGTATTTGTTTTCTCATACTTTTGTTCCCAAATTGTAAGTACTTGAATTCACAAATTGTTATACATTTGTAAAACATGTGAATTTAAATCCCTCTCGAACTACTTGTATAGGAATTATACAGTGTACTTGGCTACTTTTGTTGCTATGTTACATTCACAATGTATGTAGTATGATACACCGTTGACATGAAGTTTAAGTGAAGTTTCTTTTTTTGATAATACATGTACCTTTATACAATACTTAGGATCAGCTACAGACAATGATTACATTACTTTTACTTGTTTTTATCAGGAGAAAATATGGTAACCTGGGATAAATTGGATCCCATGATATTTTGTGAACTAGGTAAGTGTATAATGTGTTGGTTCATCCTGCTGACATTCCACTGTTAACTCAGTCACCCCTGAAATTTTATAATGAACTATTCCAACCATTGAATGGGAAGAGTTCAAATGTGTCTTCAGGGGTGAATAAGTTAACACACATACATTCTAAAACAAGTTTTCTGTTATTGTGTACTACCGATATGTCCTGTTCCACTCAATATTGTCATCAAAATCCACATAAATTCTATTCCAAGTAACATTTTCAGGCAATTCCAACTTCAAATTCAGTTAAACCTCGTTGTCTTGAGGATCATAATTTTTAAAGTACATTTTTTTATTGAATACATCTGAGTCAAAATACATAGCAAAACCGGTAACAAAACCCAAAAAGAGCTAAAATATCTGATTGAAGATTGACTAGATTTAAAACATTTATTGTTCTCTCCAAGTAAAATCATTTTGTTCATCACAGCCAACGAGTTTCTGGCAGACAACCCATACTGTGGTAGTGACAGTGAAACCAGTCCATCTCCTGCCAAAAGGCCCAGGGTAGGTAAAGCAACATGTCTATATAGTTAAAGTAAGGATTTAGCTTTAAACATGTCTAATCTAGTGGCCCGTCTTTCCAGTCAGCATTTATGCAGTGTCAGTTGTCACACTTTAAATCAAGCAACCAGTAATTTAGGAGTACCACTAACGAGCCACCACTAATCTGGTGATCCCACTAACGAGCCACCTGACCACTAACCTGGTGGTCCCACTAACGAGCCACCACTTATCTGGTGGTCCCACGAACGAGCCACCTGACCACTAACCTGGTGGTCCCACTAACGAGCCACCACTTATCTGGTGGTCCCACGAACATGCCACCACTAATCTGGTGGTCCCTCTGTCAAGCTACCGCTAATCTGGTGGTCTCACTAACATGCCACTACTAATCTGGTGGTCTGACTAACATGCCACCACTAATCTGGTGGTCCCACTAACATGCCACCACTAATTATATATAGATATAATCTGGTGGTCCAACTTAGGTTGTAGTACTACTTTTCAGCCACCACTAATCTGGTGGTCCCACTATCAAACCCCCACTAATCTGGTGGTCCCACTAACGAGCCACAACTAATCTGGTGGTCCCACTAACGAGCCACCACTAATCTGGTCGTCCCACTAACGAGCCACCACTAATTGGTGGTCCCTCTAAGGAGCCACCACTAATCTGGTGGTCCCACTAACGAGCCACCACTAATTGGTGGTCCCTCTAAGGAGCAACCACTAATCTGGTGGTCCCATCTTAGGTTGTAGTCTTACTTTCCAGCCACCACTAATCTGGTGGTGCCACTATAAAGCCACCTGACCACTAATCTGGTGGTCCCACTAACGAGCCACCACTAATTGGTGGTCCCTCTAAGGAGCCACCACTAATCTGATGGTGCCACTATAAAGCCACCACTTATCTGGTGGTCCCTCTAACAAGCCACCACTAATCTGGTGGTCCCACTATCAAGCCACCACTTATCTGGTGGTCCCACTATCAAGCCATCACTAATCTGGTGGTCCCACTATCAAGCCATCACTAATTGGTGGTTCTCTAACAAGCCACCCACTGAATATCCAGCTACTACTAACTTAGATGTCCCGCTATGTTGTCTTCATGCAATTGCTCTATTGGGTAAAGATTAGACATTTTATGTACATATTTATCCCAGTAGTGTAGCTGTCTCACAACCAGTCACTTTTGGCTTGGAACAAAGGTTGTTAGATTATTGAGGCTTTGGTTTATTTACAGATACGTTGTATTACATTTGAAATGTCTACCTAATAAGACAATAACATAACTAATTAAATGTTTATACCATTTTTTAACAGGTGGCAAGTATTGTAGATGCTAGTGAAGATTCTCAACTACAAGCAGCTATCAAAGCCTCTCTGACCAAGTCTACCTCATCCAACCCGGTCATCATCGACTCCGACTCCGACCTGGACAGTGACAACGATCTCGAGACCTTCACAGACTCTGAAGATGAGGCTGAATCATCTACAAACTACTCGCCAGTTAAATGTGAATCTAAACAAAAAAATACAGACAGTGTTGTAAAATCCTCAAATACTGATAACACTTCAGGGGAACAGAAAGACATGTCGGAGGAAGAGGCCGTAGATCTCTCAGGCGACGCCTCTCAGGATAGTGACAGTAAAGAGGAAAACACCAAAAGTGCTGACACCGATCTCAACTCTGAAAAATACAAGTCTTGCCTCGGAAAGGACGACGGTACGACAGCTCAATTACTCTATACAGATATAAGTATACATATATCTAACTTCTAAATACCACATCATTTTCCTGTTTGTCTGATCTCACGGGTGTGTCACAGGTCCTGAAGTATTAATACTTTTTTCATTTAGCTTTCAATACTTTTGTAAAAGGATAACTGAAATTTGTTCTTATCTTTCAGATCCACAAACGTCTCTGATGATCAGATTTCCTGATGGCAAACGACAACAGTGGCTCACGTCTTGTAATTCTAAACTCATGGTAAGTTGCCTTGATGTTCGATAGGTGGTAGGAATGAAATGTTTCTACTCCACACTAACGTTATCATAGAACTGGATGTACAGAAAGGTTGTAATTTCAGTATATTAATATGAATTATAATTACTGGGTACATTTAACACTACCATATGAATTGAAACTTTCAATGCAGTGCAATAGCAAATATTATTTAAACAAACATGAAAACAGCTTGACTGTATCAAGATTAGACATATCATAAGACAACGGAAGTTTGTATCAGCAAATTGGATTGTAAATTTATGTAAAACTAATTAAGAAAGATTTCATAAATGCTTCATGTTATATGCAGTGATGTGATTCATTCTCTTTTCAGATAATGTCCTTAAATTTTTATCATTTGATCTGAGGTTTCAAAAATTTTTGATTTGTTCGGAAACTTTTAAAAAAAGTGTTAAAGTTGTTCGGAAACTTCAAAAAAAAAAAAAAAAATCTTTTGGTCATATCCACAATCACATTCTATTTCCTGTATACAGTATGCTGAAGATGAATGCTTTTTTCTCCATTTTGCAGGCATTAGTGTTGTATGTCGGATCTCAAGGTTATCCTAATGAACGCTTTGAACTGGTCACAAACTTTCCTAAAAGGAAGCTATCCTACATGGATTTTGACATGACTGTGAAAGACGCTGGTTTGCATCCTCAGGAATCTATATTTGTACAGGCTAGATGATGCAGCATATTCTAAAACATAGTTGACTGGGCCTGACACTACAGTCGATACATTGACTGGGCCTCACTATACAGTCGATACATTGACTGGGCCTGACTGTACAGTCGATACATTGATGACAGGATATGGGATGATTCCGCCTATTCTGATACACTGGTGGCCAGACCAGATCATTCAGCCTTTTCTGATACGCAGGCAACCGGGTCAGATTATTCAGCCGTTTCTGACACACTGGTGGCCGGACCAGATCATTCAATCTATTTGGATTTACTAGTGACAGCTTCGGGCTAGGCAATACAACCTACTGATGGAAAGATTGTTGCATGATGTGTGAATAGGGCAAGAATTAGCTTGAGTGACAAAGCGAAAATACTTTTGATTTGTCACTGGACAGTAAGAGTTCATATGTGTCACAGAAAGGCTGGACTTAGTCGTATTTGTCAAAAAAACAAAGGAATGTCTGAATACATATTGGTCAAAGAAAGAAATGATTGAAGTGATAGTTTTCAGGGAAAAAATACTGCTCAACTGGAAACTTTTGCCCTCATTTCATGTATAATAATTTTTTTCATCCTTGAACAAGAGAGTGAAATTCAACTGTGTGTAGAAGAAATGTAAGATGCCTCCAGAGTGTAAATTTGCAATTGGAGGGCTAATTAACACAGGGAGATTCAAAAGATTTTAAAAGGTGAAATAATGAACATTTAGGATAAGTTAAACAGCACAATGTACATTAATTGAATGAAAGAGAAGTTGCAAGTGGACAGTACTTCGTTGGAAAGTGAACTACAACTTGATCCCATGTGAAATATAAAGCTGAGCTACCTTTGGGTGTACACATGCTATTCAATAGGATAGAATGTCATAGATAAGATACAGGTGTAGTGAAATCAGGTAGGAACTCAAGTATTTGAATACAAAATGGAAACCACCGTATGGAACATCCCAATATACAATGTACACAGTATTTAACTCGGAATAAAATCCAGATCATTGAAGTACCGATGTTTAGGAACGTTGTTACATTAGTCTAGCAGATCAGGCCATTGTTTAAAGATAAATTCTATGCTGTTTGCACAACAACAGATTTTTTTTATTATTTACCCATTTTGTATCGGAAAATATTTTTTGGGAAAAAGCAGTATGAATCACGAGCCATTACAAAGAGATGAGTCGTAGATGAAATTGTTGCTGATACATATCGTCTTTCCAAAAATGGAAAGATTTTTTTTTTGTTATTACTAGATTTTATTTCCGTACAAATATTGTTGTTAAGACAACATGGACTCGTAAATTTGCATAAAAAACCCTGATATTCTCAATTTATTTACGCCACGCACACATAAGGAATATCAATTCTCTATGATACATGATTACTTCATTGTTTTAGTTTGTACCTTTCCCGTCGATAGCACACGCACAAAATGCCTTCATGATAAAAAAGGACAACATCAGGATACTTGCACAATGGTTGTTTTCGTTTTGTTATTTGCTCAAGATTTACAACTTATGACATTTATGTATATGTCCATCAGTCTGTCTACAGTTACATCCAGTGATATCCAGGTGTTTGTAAAATCATATTTGAATCAAAAGTTGAGTTACTTGTGTTGATCAGAATCGTTAGTTAAGATCATATTGAGGATTGAAGTATAAGCTTGTGGTTGCGTTCTGAACAGTTTCGTTGAAGATCCAGTACGGCCAGGCAGGTTATTACTGTACCAGAAGTGCCTTACCTGGCCAGCTAAGGGTACCTAAAGTGGACAAGCACAGATCAGTCAGTGCCTTAACATCTAACATGGTTTCCTATTGCATCAGCACAAACATAATCGATGCATACATATCAATATCTACGATACAATTTCTGATTTAGACACACTGTACGCCAAATATTGAGAGATTATTGTAAATATTCTGTAACATATGAAAGTACTTCTGTATTAGTATGTTTTTGTCATAGAATGCTCCTTACAATCAATGATCATTTTGTTGGTTTTTAATTTCGTCTCTCGAAATAAATAGTTGTACATCCCTTCAACCAATTGTTTCTCTATTTGTAGACGATTGTATCCCAAGTGAATTTTAATATTGGAAACATGCTGAGATTTTGGATCCACTTGTGAGAAAGTTTTGTTTCTCTTATACATTGTATATAAAATAGTGGTTTAGGCCGTATGTGAAATTGTTGTAAATGAAAATTATGAGCGAGTAAATTTGTTCATTACAATATTTAAACAACTGCTCTCTGTTAAAATAACATTGATCTCGATCTAAAACACTTGTTTGCTGTGTTGACAAAATAAATTGCAAAGATAAGTTACACTTTGCATCAGATGCTTCAAGTTATATTTCAGGATATATACTTTAAGGATGAATTCATAGAAAAGTTAATTTATTTGCACTTTTGATAGCTCAACTACCTAATGTGCTAATGTTGCATTTTGTGAATTTAAATCTTGGCAAGTCATTTGAAGCATGATTTTAAAACAGTATTCAAAGCAATTCTGCATACAAGTATTAACTGATTGACAGTTTAACGTGTGATAATTCAACATGTGAGAGTTTAACATGTGAGAATTTAACATATGAGAGTTTAACATGTGAGAATTTAACATGTGAGAGTTTAACATGTGAGAATTTAACATGTGAGAGTTTAGCATGTGAGAGTTTAACACGTTATAATTTAACATGTGAGAGTTTAACACGTTAGAATTTAACATGTGAGAGTTTAACATGTTACAGTAGAAAATACGATGTACAAAGGTCGCTATATTGTTTTTTTATGACAATTACTATAATACATGTAATTTGACTTGTCCGATTTTAAAGGGTTACATTATGTGTTTCCTTCCTTTTTGAATTCAAAATTCAAGAAAGAAACTACATTGTCTGCCACTTTGTTTTTTGCTTATTATTCAGAATGTTTGCATAAAGTTTTGTTATTAGATCTTTTTTTATGAACTCACTGTTATTTTCATTCAATATGAGACTTGTAGAATTCGACCAGATCTTTAGATAGTGGCAGTATTGGTCTTGTCTGATATGGAAAATTATTTCTGATCCTACATAGCACTATTCATTGCCTAACTTCGGAGCTTATGAGAAAAACAGTATCGTTTTTGTATACCTCAAGATATTTTGCATACAGACTTTCTGTGGTATACCTTAAGATATTTTACACACAGACTTTCTGTGGTAAACAATTAAGATATTTTACATACAGACTTTCTGTGGTAAACGATTAAGATATTTTACATGCAGACTTTCTGTGGTAAACAATTAAGATATTTTACATACAGACTTTCTGTGGTAAACAATTAAGATATTTTATATAGACTTTCTGTTGTAAACAATTAAGATATTTTACATACAGACTTTCTGTGGTAAACAATTAAGATATTTTACATACAGACTTTCTGTGGTAAACGATTAAGATATTTTACATACAGACTTTCTGTGGTAAACAATTCAAGCCTCTGTGTAACTGTTTTATAATTAGTAGTATTTTTTCTTTACTTTCTGGAATATTTGATATCAAATATAAAGGTACAAGCATCTCTCAGGTTTCTAGTGTATGACCACCTAACCCTGACAACATTTTACTTTCCAACTGTGTCAGCGTTACCATTGGTGTTGGAGTGGAACCTGAATCGGTTCAGTCCTGCTGTATTTGTTAGTTGCAGTGTTGGTATATTTTTACATATGGTTTACATGAATCACCATTCATATGGAACGCCAAATTAACATATATTCAATTAATTGTACCTATCTTCAAATAATTGAAGATAAGTACCATTAATTGAAAAAAGGTCCAATTTAATTAAAGATAGCTTCAATTCAATAGAGGATATGTTGTATTTGTAACTAGGTTCAATTCATTTGTACCTATCTCCAGTGATGGTACCTATCTTTAATGATTTAAAGATAGGTACAATTAATTGATCCTATCTTCAATTAACTGAATATATGTTAATTTGGCGTTCCATACATTCACAGCATTTTTTGTCAAAATGTATAAATTTAATGGATACTGATCAGGATTTTGCATTTCTGGACATTAATATGGTTTTAAATGAAACATAATAAGCATCATTGGCGGAGACGTACTGGTCTAAGCAGTGTAACAAAAAGCTCCACAGAAGCCATTAAAATGTTTAGTACAAGTACAGCTAAGGGAAACAACTGTGTCAGGCTCTGGGTAGAACGGCGACTTAGTTACCATATGGTGGATATATTATTTTGTCATGTACATAGTACAATTGGTGTGGTGACTTCGTGAAAATTAGTATAGATGATCTGAAAAATTTTATTACATGAACATCGTTTAACACTTGATTCCCCTAAATAATATTTGTGTGAAACATAGACCTGTCATCCATGTCATGTGGATGTTTCAACCTGTCATCCATGTCATGTGGATGTTTCAACCTGTCATCCATGTCATGTGGATGTTTCAACCTTTCATCCATGTCGTGTGGATGTTTCAAGAAAACTTTGGACTTAGTTCCACATTATAGTATCTTGTAATGGAAATGGCCGGATTAATTTTTGGTGTTACAGGAAACATATGGCAGGCTGGCATACATGTAAGGTACAGTGTCGTGACAAGGACACGCTTGACCCAGAATATACTTTGAGAGGGATAGCTGCCAGATCAGTATTACCTACCACAGTGTAAATGCAATGTTGCCCAGATCATTCACATATGTATATACTTGTACAAACGAGTTTATATGATTGATAATAAGTGCTATATCCTATTGGATATTTATTTTGTAAAGCTATTCTGAAAAAAGAATTTTGCTCACGAGCTTACATTTTGGAATACAAACAAGATTTTTATTATTGATGTGTTTCTTATTTGTTTGTGATCTTCCACGCCAAGCGACGGCCTTTTGTAAAAGCTAAGGACACCATCCTTTGGTGTGTGTGTGTTATTTCATGCAATCAAGCTTATCGACACCTGTCCATCGGACATCCTGCAACACCCAGCATGTTATAACGACGTGTAGAACTGTGCCCGTAACGGTATTCATGAAACCGTTCTCATGCTTAAACTCCGATTGTGTGCCCAATGCTAATTCTCATTTTCTTGCTTCGATGTTAAATAAATAAACGGCAAATTCTGATAATTATTTGGAAGAATCTTGGAGAGACTTTAGACGGAATACGGTTTTCAATGATTACGCTTGACTTTTTGAGATATATATATATAGTGTCACATGATTTAAGCGTCTTAAAAGAGTATCGCTTTGAGCACAGAATCCAAGATTGAGTATAATAATGGTTTCATGAAAACTGGCCCTGGTTCCACGGACGGTAACTCTGACTTAACGACAGCTTGTACTTTATCTTGGTTTTTTACTCTCAACTTGCTTGATTCCTAGCGTCTTCCTGAAGCTTGGCAATACCACGGACTTCGATAACAATCTATTAATTAATAATCTAATTCCGTGGCAGTACCTTACTTTGAACGTTCTGTCCCTAGGCCTGGGACATGTCCAAGTCCTTGAAAGTGTTAGTTGTTGTTCCCTGCTTAACGTGCAACATTTAGACTTATCACAGCAACGGTTCAACCCGTTGTCAATATAATTTGACCAGGTGAAATACTGTGCTGGGTGTTTGGTGTTTAAGTGAGGTAGCACTCTTAGAGTCAACATCAGATTTACGGTATCACAAGGAGGCAAATATACACTAATATACCGGTATGCCTCCAGCACACATGCACGCGTACACACATTGACGCACGTCGTGAAAATAACGAACTCAATAAAACTAAACCAAACCACATAATACTTTCCAACAAAGTCAGGTTTCAGAATGTTTTGTCCCTCTAACATATTGACATGGCGGTATGTTTGTGTGCATACGCTTCGCTGGTCATTTGTCTGATGAAGGTGACGGTGTACATATCGTATTAGTCATCGAAACAACACATAGAAAATTTGATTGGTTGTGTTAAAAGAACTTCTCATAATACATGGCGGTATGGTGAAGTAAACATTTTTATTTAGCTTTCTTCATCAACACACTACAAATTCAAACAGGCGATTTGTTGTGATTGTTTTTACGTCACAAGGCGGTTTACCCTGTTGGTAGACTATCAGACCTGAGGTTGACCGTAACCTTGTACTTGAATATATAATGGTCCACTAAAAACGATCTATTGTATCAAAAAGCTGTTAATCTGTAAATTTATAAAAAAAAATGATAAGCACCTTTTCCCGCAATGCTGTTTTTAGACATAATTTTCGGAACGCTGTAGCTATTGAATTTTGTGTATACGTATGACTTATTGCTCTCCCAGCGACATTACTCGCAAAGATATGAATTCACAAAAGGAAGAATATACGCTGAATGGTTTGATACGCGATCGTAGCCACGTGGAAAAGGCATCTCGCTTATTTTACTTTATCAGTTAGAGTCCTAAATATAGTCCTAATTAAAATTAGGTAATAGATACAGTATGACAAAATTAAATGGTATGCCTTTACAGAGACATCTATACTACTGTGTTATATACGTCTCTGGCCTTTAGGAGTGCTCTGACTAGTGCAATCTCCCAATGTCTCGCCAGTATACCAAGGGGAGACTACCGTGCACCAATCTCCCAATGTCTCGCCAGTATACCAAGGGGAGACTACCGTGCACCAATCTCCCAATGTCTCGCCAGTATACCA
>JAUMHH010000015.1:48250-66752 GCA_032359455.1 Chlamys rubida
TTTGACAAGGGTAGGTGTAGGTTTTGATGATTTGACAAGGGTAGGTGAAGGTTTTGATGATTTGACAAGGGTAGGTGTAGGTTTTGATGATTTGAGTAGGGTAGGTGAAGGTTTTGATGATTTGACAAGGGTAGGTGTAGGTTTTGATGATTTGACAAGGGTAGGTGAAGGTTTTGATGATTTGACAAGGGTAGGTGAAGGTTTCAATTGATGTTTAAGGGAAGACGTTCGCGTGGCTTTTCTCCGAGTACTGTGTTTCTTGTTCCATAACTGTTGGGAAAAGGAATAATGAAGTTTACATTGTTTTAATTGAGCGCGACAGTACATTCTTTGTTTGGCTTTAACAGTCGGAGGAATGACTCAATCAGATTAAAATACCGACAGGATACAAAAATGTAACAAATATTTGAATAATACCTTTCCTGTGACCAGATTAATAGATACTTCTAAAATACAGAGAACATGAAATGTTTTTATTAGCAAAGATGGCGGCCGTCTTTATTTGCGCACTTCACTTTTAACGGTCAGGATTTATCACCGACTCAATGTGATAGCGGAAATTGAAACATTCTTCTCGGTCAATCAAACAACAGGATTTTCACATAATATAAAAAATAACTACGTGTAGCAACCATCTATAGGGCGTCGTATGATACAAAAAACACCGCTCTTAACCATTATTCTGCACGTGTAATACCAAAAACTATCAAACATGATCCCGTCACAATACACGGGACATCACCCTGTCCGTGTCCTAGGACCAGATACTGAGCTGGGGGCACACTACCCCTGTAATAGCCATAATGAGGCCGCCCGCACACAACTTGAGCCTTGATGAGTTACGCCAAAGTATAAAATGTGAACGTTATCTGTTGTATATGTTGTAATGGTGTGATGGTCCAATGCCGCTCGCCCCGCCTCGTTTGTAGTTATATCTTCCAATGTCCACGTTACATTAATTGTTACAGGCTGGCAGGCTTGCCTTGGAATCGAATGACAATATAAAACAGATGGATCTTCTGCTTTATGTCTAGACCTGCCTGTTGGAGACATAAGCTCCCTTTATCACAATATACCCCGAAGTCTGCTGTTAATATAACACGGACAAGACTTCACCAATTAATGGTGGACCTGGATTAATTATAACGATGCGTCTTTGATACTGCCATCAACTTTTGCCTGAATGTGTGACCTTCACATCGGGAAAGTCGTAGGTCCGATAGGCAGATGTTTGAAGTGTATGACACATTTAGGGTGCGACAGCGCACGTGCTTTTACGCCACGGCATGGTGATGTAAACCCGAGCGTCCAAAGTATGCACGTTACAAAACGTGGTTCAAGTCTCTTTTATCAAAACAATGCTATTGACATTTATTGACATAACAAAAACATTATCCCTCAAAAAGTGATTTTTTGTTCACATATCTGAAAATAATAATAAATGTAGCTTGGTGTTGTTAAGCATATTTGTCATCGACGGCCTTGTCCGAGATAGTATTCAATTGAACTGCGGCGCATTGTGACCATCACAAAAACAATATATTCAACACTGGTTTGATCAAATGAATATTCTCCTGGGAGGTAAGTGGGGATTGCAGGAGGTGGGGAGGGATGGGGGAGCTTACGTTTACTATATTATATGAAACGTCTTATCCGTAAATACTGCATCTAGTGATGTTTAACATCCTCGTGAAATGATGGTCACCAGTATAAAAGTTTCTGCAAAAAATACTGCTACGTCTTGGGCGTTATCTTTCTAGCATCAGAAATTTTTCATGGAAACCGATTTTCTTTTTCCAGATCAGGATGTCGATTTAGCGATTGTACTGTATAACCTCCAAGTGTCGCCCAACCTATAAAAAGAGTCTGTCTAAATCGTATCAAACAAGAAAATTACAGGAACTTATATAAACGTTATAATGTGTGACGGCGGAACCCGGTGCCGGACGGAAAAGCCGGCTTTGAAGCCCACACTGGACAATAGGTTTATTTATTTTGATTAAATGCGGCTTTAGTTTCCCGGTTCCTGTGGGATCGCGGGTACTGTCTGTACGGACAGGCTGTGACACTGAGATATGTAATTGTGTATTTAACTCTTTCTTGTCCATCCTCGACTTGTAATAAAGGTGGTCTTCAATAGTCCGTATTACTACTATTACAACTGACCTCACCGTTATTACTACCGAGAGATTAGTTTGACCTTACCTGACTTTGATGAGCGATGTGTTGAACAGTGCTGGGTGTTGAGGGAGTGGTGGTGAACAGTGTTTGGTTGGGGAACCCAGACACGGAGGCTAAGGGGGAGGGCCTGGTCCTTATCTATCTACCCCCGTAACGTCACCTGACTGTTAAAGGTCATGCAATAAATGTCTCCCTGGCTGTTGTCATACATAGATAAATGTTGTCCATGTAGAGGCACACAAACAGATAACATGTCTAATTTAAATATCATCTCTCAACCAGGAAAAAACACTTCGAAATGTGTGCGGTTTAGACGAAACACGCGATAAATACTCACACGTGTCCCCTTTAATTAATTGTGGCTATGTCGTCGCTTTATGACTCTGTCAAACCGGACAGTTTACAGCCTGGTAATTCATGTCCTCGGTCAGTGTCCTTCCCCTAACATCACAAAGTCAAAGACATGAAAGGTCCTACCAAACGGCCCTATATACGTCCGTATAGTTACCCCCGTAGTTACGTGAATTTGACCGATCGACAAATGATTCTTTGAAAATCTTCTTTTCGGTGCGTCCTTTATGAAGCAAGTATGGCATTGTCACTGCATAGATCGTGCTATTATACTAACTTTGCGATCGCTGGAGTTTGAAGGCAACAATTACAACATTACTATAAACCATATGCAGTTGTTGGCCTTGTAGCAGGGAAACATGATTGTTTGTTCCCCCTCGTTCAATATTATTTTCACTCACGCCCGTTTACGAGGACAATAGATGTAGTTTTATAACGAAATGGAATGTTAAGACAAGAATACAGCAAATATTACCATGCCTTCATATTGCTTTTGTCGTCTGGTTCCAACACTCGGGAATCATGGGTGATGACCGGAGAAACTCGTGCAGGAGAGGAAACACGATGATTTATTTCAAAGTCATGTGATCAGTATAATCCAATCAGATACGGTATTGATGATTATGAAAATATGTATGAGATATTGTCAGCATGATACATGTTTTGTTCGAGTTTGTGAAAGAAAAAAAGACTATTGAAACTGTTTTGCTTGCCTTGTAACCGATCTGTATTTATACAAGGACTATTGATGGAAGATGGAAAGAGATGAGATATTTACCATATCAAATTGAATCATAATTATGTCATGATAATGTCCTGTTCCAGCCTAGGTTCGAGCCTTTGGATCATATGTCGATAAGCCCCATTGCGGTCCATAGGTCGATAGCACCCTTTTGGTTCTTGGTTGATAACCCCCTTTTGGTTCATTGGTTGATAACCCCCTTTTGGTTCATTGGTTGATAGACACCCTCCCCTTGTTGTTCATAGGTTGATAGTCATTCACGTTCACTAGTCGTTTAAGGACAATGGTATGGACATTTTTCGCATCGATTCTTGACAATTTGATAAAGATTATCTTACTTTCCATTTCATATGAGATTCACAATACTTTTCCCTTTTGCGCTCAGAAGAACCTCAGTGAAAATTTACATCAATCACATACGAAAAGGAAACTCGTCTAAAATATTTGTAAGATTTTAGCAGCGAAATAATTTCTTGGAATAAACGTGTTGTTTCTGGCAGTGATTTCATCGGCAAGGAAATTCCACTAATCAGAAGTTAGAATTACAATCACCGCGCCAAACAATGCGGTATACGACGTCACCGTCTGTTGGTATGGTCTGTTTGTTAGGTTATACGATATAACCAGAACAGGTCGACCATTGGGGTAATAGCCAACACTGACTTATAGCAGCACATATAAAACGTATTATACATGTACATGTATTTAACAAGATGAATACAAAGCCTTAAAATCGATTAAATAACATGTCTGTAAATGTCTTATAATTGGTATTACAACATGTGTGTCTGAGTAATATAATTAAATATCAGCATTTATGTATTCGTTATATAATCAATATAACAGTGTATACTTAGGTGTTACCATAATCTAAAGAACCTGAATGCTATAATTACACAACAATACGTACGTCTAAAGGTGTCATAAAGTACAATATAGATTTATCAAAAAAGCATCGGAGTTATTGTATTGAAAAGTACGTTGAGTTTTCGATGTGGCTAACTAGCACTACTGATAATATTTGCTTTAGTTGCGTTTTTTAATTTTAATATGGAAATTCCTTTAGTTAATCCCAACAGCAATACAGGCTTATGAATAAGTTATTAAGATATGATGTCTATGTAGTTTTCAAACCTGTATCAAAGATACAGAATAGAATCAATCTTAACCTTTAAGTTACGTCAGCAGGGCTGGCTTGGAGCTTTCAATAAGACAATAAGTTGAATGATATATACCAATTTATACAACTTATTTTTTTTAAATAACATAGAAATGATTTAAAGCTTATTAATTTTTTCTCTATGTATAGTTCATTGTAGAAGTCATTTTTGTTAACATGTTTTGAAATAAGAATGAATGTCAGGATGGCCAAAAGCTCGTCTCCTGCAATTTTCACCGAATTGTTGAAATCATGACAAGACACTTTATAATAAGGAAATTCAGCTAAAACATTTTTTGTATTAAAACAAATATTTTTCTCTCCAGTAGTTCAAAGTGGTGTGTTATCGTATTTTCAATATCAATAAATGTTGTACGACTGTTTAACTAATCCATTGTAAGAACACGATACATTTTTTAAGTTCTTTTTCGCCAAAACCATGAAGTAATTGACAAAACCCGGACAATAAATCAATTATGTTGTTGCTGTTGTTGCTGTTGTTGCTTTTGCTGTTGTTTGGAATCATGGGCAATTTCTTCCTGTTCAGTCAAACTTGCACAAGATTAAAGTTTGGACACCGAAATTGTTTAAGAAATCTTATCGAAAATAGCATTTTCGGTAAGTGGTGCGTCCACAAAAGAGAATATAAATTATCTGTGTCTTCGTTTATGATATAATCAAAGTACATGTTATAGATGGGTGGTGCGTTAAATTTTGACTTAAAATGGCTCCATGTCAGCCGTTCTTGCCAATTTTGAAGTTGTCTAAATCATTTTTAATTTTAATGTAAAATAAGTGTTATATGAAATGTTAGCATGGATACTATATTTCAATCAATTAGTCATAAAGCAGCATTGTTGTTGAGATTGACTGATATTCTGTCTTTAAAAAGTAACTTAAGCCCATGTTTTCAGCTTTGGACATGCTCTTAGCCATATTGAAAGATCAATATTTTAGCAATACAACGATTCTGATGCAGCTTTTTTAAACAAAAATCTGTATCGTAATTAAATAAGTCCCTCTATACTGTTAATTTCCTATACTCAATTTCACATAAGAGATGGATGCAACACTTTAAGGTTGATCAAATAAATTATTTTCATAATTTCCTTTTCCTTAATGAGGAAGACAAAAATTCTTCAATACTGATTTCGGTCGATTTTGGTCTGTTATAATATAGGCATACATCATTTTGGAAAAAACAAACAAAAAGAAAATAATCTGTTGCAATAAGTTTGATATTTGGACCGTTTTTAGGGATGATAGGGGTTAACAAAAACTATGGTCATACTGTAAGCGAATGCCGAGATACTAAAATACTAAATATAGGTCACCGACAATGCTCCGTTCAATACCCTATTTGTTTTAAGTCAAGTTATAAATGATCTTTACTATAAGTATGTCATAATATTTGTGGTATTTAAGTTTCTAATTTCAGTGCAAACGGTATATTCTGGAGAAAGCATGACGTCACTAGTCTGCTTCTTATGATGGTCGCACATCACTGAAGGCTGAGGAAGCTTCTTGTGATGGTCGCACATCACTGAAGGCTGAGGAAGCTTCTTGTGATGGTCGCACATCACTGAAGGCTGAGGAAGCTTCCTGTGATGGTCGCACATCACTGAAGGCTGAGGAAGCTTCTTGTGATGGTCGCACATCACTCAGGGCTGAGGAAGCTTCCTGTTCGGGTAGTGTTTATATAGGAACTTGTAGCGGGAGTGAAAATGTAGTGTAATAGACATAAATACTAGCTATCATTGTCATGCTGTCACATTTATATTAACAATTATCACCACTATCATAGGTAATAAATATGTTATTAACATCGTGGTTACGTGGTAAAGTATTTAAATAAGTGTTATAAACATTATACCGCAATGTACAATTATAGTTATTATCATAGTTACGCTAAAATCTATATCAATATATCTAATACAAAAATAACTCTTCTCATTGTCATATTGTGTTAGGTATAAAATTATAAATTTATTATACAATGTATATAAATACAATTGTTATCACGGTTTAACTTAAATATATTTATATGTATATATATGTGTTATTGTTGTTATTCATTAG
The DNA here is from genome assembly GCA_032359455.1 of Chlamys rubida. Taxonomy (NCBI): domain Eukaryota; kingdom Metazoa; phylum Mollusca; class Bivalvia; order Pectinida; family Pectinidae; genus Chlamys; species Chlamys rubida. Next base: position 54,763 of record JAUMHH010000015.1, read on the forward strand.
TAATTTATATATTTGTTATCGTAGTATTTTATCATGTATATAAATGAGTGTTATCATTGTTGTGTTGTAATATGTAAGTATACATGTATATATTTACTCTACATAATTATTATCATGATTAAACTTCAATGCATTTAAATAGAAACAAACTATAGGCGAACAAATATTGTCGTAGATGTAATAATGTTATATGTATATGTTTTACATTACAATACTGTGATATATAATGTATTTATAAATAACTGTTGTTTTGCTGTATTACATGATCAATATATAAATAAGCGTACTCATTTTATGAACGATATATATATGTTGCATGTATAAATAACTGTAATTATGTAGAATCTAACACACATATTGCAATACTGTGATACATATATGATTTTTATAAATTAAAATTCAATACAAAATTTATTTGAGCATTTGTAATTACAAAGTAGTTTGAAGGCAAAACAGTGAAACACAGTGAAATACATACAAAGACATGTACATGTTATATACAACTGTTATTATGTACGACTTTGATTGCAATGCTGTGATAACATATTATATCAATCAAATAGCTGTTATTATGTATTATGTATTATGTATATGTAAATAAGCGTACTATTTGCAATACTGTGATATATATATTTCTTATATGGATAAATAACTGTTATCATCATGTATAACCTAACATATATAAATAAGCGTACTATTTGCAATACTGTGATATATATATATCTTATATGGATAAATAACTGTTATCATCATGTATAACCTTACATATATAAATAAGCGCACTATTTGAAATGCTGTGATATATATATATCTTATATGGATAAATAACTGTTATCATCATGTATAACCTAACATATATAAATAAGCGTACTATTTGCAATGCTGTGATATATATATTTCTTATATGGATAAATAACTGTTATCATCATGTATAACCTTACATATATAACTAAGCATACTCATTGTATTAATGTGATATATAAATATTAGTGTTACCATGGTTATACAGTTATATGTGTCATTGCTTATAAACCAGCTTCCTGGTTTAGCAGTTTTTAGGTATGTAATGTAAGACCATAATCATTTAGTTTGTATAAAACTAAAGTTAAATGTATTAGTTGAAAAAATGCAGGAATTTGCTCAATCATACGAAGCAAAGCTTTGATATCTATTTTTTTTACATACGATACGTTTATAAATATTTTCGTTCGTGCTCTTGGTTTGGCCTTTGTTTACAAGCTTGTCAAATGATCTAAGCATCGAGTTTCGATCGTAAACCTAACCATCTACACCCTGTAAACAATATACATGCAATCCTTCTTGACGACACGAATGCTGACAAAAACCTTCGTCACTGTTTCTCACATAGCGGGTATTGTATTTAACACAAAGCAGCCTACCTGGTATGTTATCAAAGAGACCCGACGATATTCGATACAATATCTACATCCTCACTTTCACACATATGTAACAGCTGAGCGCGTGGAAATCTGGCCCAATCTACACCATTACTCTACTTCTCGGGTACGTGACACAGCGAGGAGCACCTGTCGTGGTATCTACATCACCGCTGTGATATCGCTATAGGAGCTATCACAGGTAAATCAGGCTGGTTTTGTAGTGAATATTGGTGTCATAACATGAAATATCCTCCCTAACATTACAAGCTTTAGAATCGTATAGATTACCATACGAATGCCGATATTTTATTTTCTAACAGATAAAATTATTATAGACATGACACACATGGTATGTCAGAAATGTTCGTACAAATAGAAGACCCCTTCTTTTAGTTATTTAAATATGTGACAGGTTTTCTACAATTAAAACCGACAATTTGATATATCTATTTTAATTGTTTATAGAAAAAAATGAATATTAAAAATAATACAAAACGACAGATATATTGGTGTTTTCAAGTGTCATTTTATAACATAATTCATATCCATACATATAACAAAGTGTTTTCGTTCTGTCACCTTAAAAGGATGTTTCGTATTCACACATACAACAAAACAGTAAGGTGACCTCATACTTCATGAATATGGAAATTGTTCATATTTATATTCATTGGTGAGTAACAAACACAATATTTATAAGGCAATTTATCTGAGGAACGTTTTCTGGGCAGGCAGCAGGTGCGCGTTCTATTAATTCGACTGGCGTGTCAGATACGTGTAAATAACACTATACCTCCATTATTTCCTCCCTAAATCTTCCTTGTACGATAAGTGTGGAACATATTTTATAGTGACAAATTCTAGTAAAAGTGTTATTTTTCACTTGCAAAATAATTTATTTCATGACTCTGTCGACACCGGTTTGACACCGGCTTTACTCTCACCATAGAAAACAGGCACAGGTAAATAGCTGGATTTACTCCCCGCGTGAAATATTGTATAATATAGGACCACGATTAAATAGCCGCCGTAAATCTAAACTTATAAAATATTTGGTGTACTAAATCATCAGTTTGAGAGCCATTGATAAAGGCGTGGAGTAGTTGTGATCATGCTATATATTTTGCTGTGATCGTTTTAAACCTTTTCTATAGATGATATTAGGCAATAAATTACCAAGCTTAACACTCCTCTGGTTATATTTTTACTTTAATGGCTATACAAAGGTTAATATCTCAAAATATCCATAAATTCTGCCATGTACATAAAGGGTCTCAATCACAGGTAGGCGGCGGTTCGGGCAGCTAGGCTCAAGTATGTGGAGTACTTGAGAACGGTTTGTGTTTGATGTGTCGGGAATCCCACTACTACCTATACTGCTATCAGGTCCAGTGAGAAGCTCCTCCGCTCTGTCCCCACTACTACCTATACTGCTATCAGGTCCAGTGAGAAGCTCCTCCGCTCTGTCGTGCTGAATCATTTCCTTATTTATATATGCACTATATATACGTTTATAATAAACCTAATTTACAAGGGCGACACCAGATTGATTGTGTATGTGGACATTTCTGTCTTGTGTGAAGTGTTTCAGAATCGTCTTACAAACTTTACATCAAACTTAACTATAAAAAAGTCCCGTTCTCTAAACTAACTAGCTTAGGATGACAGTTGTATACTGAAGTTCCAGAGACGTAGAAGACCAAAGATCAACCCGACTCCATGTGATCAAACTGGAGACGACTTTATGTATTAACGTTTACTTAACCGTGGAGACATGTACAGTATAACGGGTGTTGATAAAATACACCACTTCTTAATTCGAGCGGTTCAGTATTTCGAAAACCATTCAAATGGTAGTATAAAATTGCTGATTTTTTTTATGTTTTGTTCCCTAGTAAATTAGTGTTATTTTTAAGCTGTATTTATTTTGTTTTCAGTCCCTTTGTTGTATTTGATATCTGCTATTTTTTACACCTCGAAAGTTATAATGTTTATTTCCTTACAATTTAAGCTCCTGTAATTTGTTATTTCCGTAATAAAATATAGTATGTTATTTCTGTTTTGTTTTTTTATTATTACGTGTATTTGTGTTGCGTGTGTATTTGTGTGTTGCAATTTACGTGTGTGTATCTGTTACTTGTGTATTTGTTTTACATCTGTGTTACGTGTGTATTTGTGTTTGTGCTTCTGTTACTTGTGTATTTATTTACATGTGTGTTACGTGTGTATGAGTGTGTTTATATTTGTGTTATGTGTGACGTGTGTTTTTGAGATACGAGTGTACCAGTATCTAAGTTGTGTAGCTATACCATTACCAGGCCTCTCCATTCATAATCTTTCTAGATAGCCAATAGATTATTTTTTTAGATTAAACATCAATCAACCAGTAACGAATAACGCCGGCTGATGACCGGATAGCTATATTTATATCAATGATTTACATGCTAATTAATTGTTTAGACCTAACGGATAAAAACGGTGTAGTCCGACACTCTTAATCAGGTAAGTCAGTGACGTTGTAGTGGACATGTCTTTGTTGATATATATAAGTATCACGATAGATTGTTATTGTATCTCTGTATCGTATCTGTGATTACCCTGATCTATGTAGATAGAATACTGTATAGATTTTGTCGAACTTTTATTCTGTTGGGAGGTGTATATATTCTTAAACTATTGGTAAGTCTCAGCTTTTGGTAAAACGTCAAATCGTGTTAAAAATCTTAAACATACAGTTTCGTTTAATTTGCTGTAACTTTAATGTTTTGCAGCAACAAAACTTTTGTAAACAAAATAATTTAACTGACATCTACGGATGCAAACTGTTTTAACGGGAGACTTCGTTTACGACAATATACAATACTTCACATGTATTCAAAAATACCATCCATTAATGTCGGTTAAAAACACTTTACGAACTTTTCTTGTCTACAATCTGTCGATAAAGCATTTAAACTTGATCCATGTCAAGGCAGTGAAACTAAGGATGCTAACTGTCGATAATAATGTCCTACTGCAGAGCGATACTTCAGATTTAATTATATTTTTGTTTCAATTATGTTCTGTCTGATTTCCAATTTCATATTTGTCTGTGGAATTCATAGTTATATCTGTTCGATAAAAATGGCCATTCTATGATTATCTAACAATTAGGAAATGTAATGGTATTAGCTCCACACATTCATTTTTTAAATTTCTTTTTTACCAGGTTATGAAAATGCTACGGGAAGAACGACCACGATAACTCAGATTTGAAGCGATTATTTTTCATTTCTATAACATTTATTTATTTATTCAAGTCAATTGTATTTTCACAACTTTGATTTTCAGTTTCTGATTTATCTATAACTAACAGTAAGAAGTTAGAATATATTGACAGGTTTCTGCTGACTTTTGTCCTCTCACGTTTAATAAAATCCTTACAATTCACGTATCGGCAAGAAGATAAATATATATTTTTGTAATAGTCAAATTCAATACAATAATGCAGGTACATTTCTTGTTTTTTTGCCAATCTGTAAAATGCCTGGTTAAGTTGAATGTAATGAATATAGATGTTTTAAAATATATATTCAGCCTGTTAAATTCTGTATTAAATCAATTTGCATGCATCGTTTTTAATTCATCAGTAATCTTTTGAGAGTTTATTTAATACAACTAACTATTTTGTTTTGAATACCAGTATGAAGGAGATATATCAATGTTTGTAGTTAAATAACAAACGAAATGTATCTGAAACTAGAACTTTCCCTAAAAACACTAAATGTATCTGAAACTAGAATTATTTCTCGAACAGTTAATAACCAGCTAAATAAATATATGACACTGGAAATATCCCCAAACAGTAAATATGAAACTCAATGTTTGTGTTACAAGAAATATTCCTCGAACAGTAAATAACAATCTATCTAGAAATATCGTAAATAACAGAATAGAAATATCTTAACCTAGATATATTCCTCGAACAGTAAATAACAGAATAGAAATATCTTAAATAACAAAATAGAAATACCTTAACCTAGATATATTCCTCGAACAGTAAATAACAGAATAGAAATACCTTAACCTAGAAATATTCCTCGAACAGTAAATAACAAACTAGAAATACCTTAACCTAGATATATTCCTCGAACAGTAAATAACAAACTAAAAATATCTTAACCTAGTAATATTCATTGAACAGTAAATAACAAACTAAAAATATCTTAACCTAGAAATATTCCTCGAACAGTGAATAACAAACTAGAAATATCTTAACCTAGTAATATTCCTTGAACAGTAAATAACAAAATAGAAATACGTTAAACTAGAAACATTCCTCGAACAGTAAATAACAAACTAAAAATATCTTAACCTAGTAATATTCATTGAACAGTAAATAACAAACTAGAAATACCTTAACCTAGATATATTCCTCGAACAGTGAATAACAAAAAAGAAATATCTTAACCTAGATATATTCCTCGAACAGTGAATAACAAAAAAGAAATACCTTAACCTAGATATATTCCTCGAACAGTAAATAACAAACTAGAAATATCTTAACCTAGATATATTCCTCGAACAGTAAATAACAATCTAGAAATATGTTAACCTAGAATTTTCCCCCAGAAAGTAAATATTCCCCAAACAACAAGACTAGCTACCGAATTCAGACATAGATATTCCACGTGTATCAATATCAGGCCTAACTGATGTATGGATTAACATGTTTTCCAGTATATTTCTATAGGATTATACACCGTAACACAATGCGACTCCTTCTCCGGTCTTTATGTTACTTAATATCCAAACATGTCGATACCAGTCATCGGCGTTTTACACGAATAATTCGTCTTCATTGTTGACAACAAGAATGATAAAAGATTTAAATAGTTTCATGTAATATTTTTAATAAAATATGATTTTCTGTATCAAACATACAAACAAGAATCCAATAGTTCGCCATTCACAATAGTCGTACACATGTATACCGGTGTCCTACTCTCGTTCAGCACTGTCACACGTACATATAGCACTCACGGGTTTAGTATCATTCAGACGTTACACATCCAATTTAATTGGCACATCAACAGTGTAACAGTTTATAATCCATTTATCTGTAATTAGAAACTTATTTCTTTTTCAAATAAATTATATATCTATTTGTCTCACTAGTCGGGGAATAAATAGAGGAATAGAACCGGGGCCATTACAAAACACAGTACTAGTCATCATAGTCAATATGCAAATAATGAATTTGAATAATTATTCCGTGATAGTTTTGATTGATCCCTTTCCAAACAAGTAGTATTACCGTCTTATGACGGTGTAGTAAATTATCCGCACTGTATTCCATATAGAGATAATAATCCATCCAAGTCTGTCATCTTCACATATGGAAACGTTTCTGCATTATGAGCATTGTCAAGTTTAAAATGGACTTCGTGTATATATCCAGGATTTCCTTAGGAAAACAATAATCACATTTAAGTTCCGTAAAATTTAAGAGAAATTAGGGAACAGCTGCTGCCCCTAATCGTTGACCATACAGAGCATATGGTGAATAGTAAGGTCCGAGGTTAGGGAGTTGTTGTCCGGGAGGCAGGGCCCCGGGAACACCTGGTATATGGGACTTGTAGGGATGATATCTGCTGGCCCCTAAAAGTCCACTCACTGGACTTAGACTTGTTGGGTACGACCGTCGGAGGGAGTTAGGACTGATGCTTCCGGGGGCGGTCAAATGTCCATGTAAGCCGGCCAGTCCCCCCAGACCACTGAGGCTACCGTAAGCCGCGGCCAAAGACGAAGAGTCTGAGGTCGTGGTATGTGTTCTCAAATGTTGTAATAGTTCTTCAGAGGTTGTGTAACGTTTACCACAGTACTCGTTGCCTGCCGATACCCAGTTACATACAAAGGGTAGTCCCTGATGGGCACTCATAGCACTGTGAGGATACAGAGACGAAATGGAGGGGTAAGCTGTCAGTCCAGCAGCACTGGACGACAGAGCACTCGCTGCTGAAAACCCCGGGAGTACGGATAGCGACGCACTAGGGGGTAGGCCCCCCAGTCCCCCCAGGCTACTGAGGCTCTGGAGGGACTTCTCGTGAGCACATTGAGAACATCCAGGAGCATTACAGGTGGATGATAGATGGGAAGTTTGTAATGTCAGTTGGCAGTTAGAACAGTAAGGGTCCCGACATACGGGTACAAGAGTGGTGGCACCAGCCGGAGTCCTCACACGGGCATATGTCACGTACTGAGACATAGCCGCCGACGCCGCCGACGCATGCTTTAAAGAGGCGGCACTTTGAGCTGCTGCAACTGCAGCAGCATTGGCGGCCGCCGCGTACCCATGAGCCGTCAGGGAGGACGGGTATCCCATGGCGGATGCCGCAGATTCAACAGGTAGTCCATGAGGAGACATGAGTTGGTATCCCGGGTAGGTAGGAGGATATGGCTGGTACCCTGCATAGCTGGCAGCGGAGGGGTGGCTGGGAGGTTTGTAGGAGACGTGGTCCGGGGACGGCCGACTACCGGGTTTAGGGGCAGATGCTGACGTGGATATACTCTCACGACTGTCTATCTCCTTATGAGAACTGATGCTTGTCCGCGTGGAAGAAACAACAGTCGTCGTTGATGATGACGTCACTGATGATGAGTGTGATCCCGGACGAGAAGACACAATTGATGTAGCCACATTTTCGTTGGATTTTGATTCACGAGAAATTGATGGAGACCTGGCTTTGTCACTGGACGTGGGAATAGGGACCAGTGGAGGAATGTCCTTGGACGGAATAGTCCTGAACCCGGGTTTGTCTACAGAGTCACGCCCATTGCCCTTACTACTGGAGGACTCGGGACGCTTGGTGTCCGGAGACTCCGATTTGTCGCGGGATTTCTCACTGTCTTTTTTCCCCAGTGACGGTATAATAGATTTCGTTGGTGTAGGATCCTTTCCTATCGAACTACATGTTTGTGCAAGTAATGCCAACGGACTCTTCTTAGCGTCCAACTGTGAAAATAAATAAAGGAGAGCAATTAGTTATAATTAAAACATAAACAAATTTCGTATGATTTAGACTGATATGACTACCCGAGTGACCACTATGGGAACATTCCTTTTTTCTCTATATTATTCATATAGTGGTGTATGTGTAGGTATCGATAGCTCGCCATACGGCAAGTCATTAAAGGGGCGGTCTCGGGATGAACAGGAAGCAATTTACAGTAAATAACTATACTAAATATATATAAACAGGATCTTCCCTGGAGAAATTACCAACATGTGTACCCGTAATACTCAGTATTCCGAATGATTAAATGACCAATATATTTTCTTCAAACTGCCGGTTACCCGTTATTTGTTCCTTAAAACGGTTCCAAAAAAATGATTCGTAGCCAATTATTAAGACAGGTTAACGTAATACTTTTAGGTGGTTTTCTCTCCATTATAACAAATAAATACATACCGTTGTAGGTAATGGCTGAAGGTAGTCGGGGTGAAGATACTCATATTGAGAGCTTGACGTTAACATTTTCACTAAATATTTTAAAATAAAATCCAAAAGAAATTTCAAAACATGTAATCCATTCGTGTAAATATGGTGTTTCCAGTAGGCTTCACGTGTATAGTTTGATCGTCAGTGTGTACTGTGGCGCGAGCTCAGTGTATCCTGTAGTATGTGGGAGATCTCTCACGACGCTACGGGCTCAGCTGCCAATCACTTTATGAACCTGAGAAACCGTATCACACTGACTTAATGAAACATACCGCCCCACAAGACATAATACAAAACGTCCGACAACACTTGCTTGTAAATTAATCAGAGATGAAAGAGCCTTGCCGCCTTCCAATGAAATAATAAATTACTACTGATAACCTGCTGCGATTGGTCGAGAGACGCCACATGACGTCAGCGACGATAAAAAGCACGAGATGATGGATTGCACGCACTGCACTTAACCAATCAACGTCAAGTTTATTAATTCCTCCAGGAGAAGCCGAGGGGAACCATTATGGCTAGCCATCAATCATTTTGATGGGTTAACTGTCAGTGTTGACTGATTTATATCATTCCGGGCTGTTAATACATACAACGTCCCGGGCAAACGAGAGGGCGACGGATAAATAAAAACCCGCTCAAGTACTGCTACTTATAACACAATAATATCTATTTGCTTTTACTCAGAGCTTCTTTGCATTCGTTAAACATGATTTACCGCCCGTATTTCCTTGCCACTAAGTCCTAATTTTAAAAAGATCCTTTCCGAATGGTTTTGTTAAATTCTTTCAAAACCTAGGAAGCAAAGAATTCCCGGTGACATTAATGATTTTGAATGGCCCTGCGGCGGAGATCAAAGCAGAGGGCTATTATTACGTCGCTTATCAATCAATCTTTTACAAGTAGGGGTGTTTCAAAACAGATTGAAACTGGCGTGTTGAAAGACGTGGTATCTTTCGAAATGACAGTTTGGACATTTTATGACTGACTTCAAAGGCAAATGGAAGAGATAGCTATCAAGTACAATAAACACATCGTACAAAACAATGTATAGAGGACGAGAAAAATTATCGTTATACCTATGGTATGAAGCGCTCAAGGGCGCCAGTGTTGGAGCATGACAAACCATGTTATTATCATAAGTTGTTAAACCAGATAGAGTTCATACACAGATAAATGCCTTACCTTGAATCAAAAGGTAAAAATACCTGAAGAAATATTTTCTTGTCAAGTAAGCAAACATGAACTTTAACTAGACTTTGTAAACCGGTGTTTACAAGATGTAAGAACAAAACCCGAGGGATATAAGTTACACACTGCAGGCCAGAGATTGATCTCACCTGTCGTAAACATGCAGCACGGATACTGGTGTGAGTTACCGGTGCAGTATAATATGGATGGCAGGACGCTCGATATTTGTTTCTTAAAAAAGCGTCATCAAGAATACCACGGGTAATGTTTCATGTTTAGTGAACAATCGATCAAGCTATGACAATGAACTGAGAGGGTTATAAATAAGCTGGTTATGATAAATGTCTTTGTCTCCCAGTAATATACAGACATGTTACGAATATCAATTCGATTGGATTGTTGTATTTTAACTGTTAGAGGACGTGTGGTTACTTGTGGGCGCGGCTCATGTAGTTAGGTATAAGTATACAGGTAAGCTGTTTATGACCTAGGCCCGGGCACCGGGAACAAAGTACCGACTACATTAGACCATAACAAGCACTAAATACCCACTAAATACAAAATTTCAACTTACAAAATGAAAACATTTTCATCATGAAATGTACTGGACTATACCAGGTCTATCCGTGCTTCTGTTACACCGTCTTGTTCACGCATATTTAAGTGATATCAGCTTTGATCTAATTTGACGTATGTTCGCTTGACAAGGTAAAAATATTATGCGCTCAAAATTGGTCTCAATACAACACGCCAGAGTGTGTAAATTTGATAGCATTGAGAAATGAGTTAATTGATATTTAAGAGTTGTTTTGTGTGGATCCCACAGGTGACAGGGGTCGAGTGGGACTATTCAGATAAATATTAAACTTCGGGTTAAAAATACGAGCTTCTTTCATGCCTTTGTAAACCCTGTCAAGAATTAAAGCTACGAGAATAAGAGAACACCCCAAGTTGGCGACAAGCTCAGTCCCTCTCATTGTACAGGCGATTATTAGGTTTGGATGCGCTCAGGTAAGTCCACGCCCCCTATACAACAAAGCTAATACCTGTGTGCAGTACGAACCCGCCCACTCTATCTAATGGGCTGCCCCTAGTCTAACGAGATTGACACTCCAGCAGCGACACGGCGAGATCAAACAGAATAATGGAATGTGTCAATCAAACGAAGTCTCAGGTAAGCCGTGACTGACAGCTACGTTGTGTACCTGCGGGCGGCGATGACGGTTGTCGGATAACTTTAATACCCGAAACTGTTTGCTCTTGCACACCCCGTCAAAGGTGTAATTCCCCTGGTAATACTACAAATAAATCACCCGAGGTGCTGGTTACCTGTGGCCATTAGGGAATCACAAAGGCTGTTTGACGACTGAACATGACAAATTATGCCTGGGTGTCACAGACAGGCGCTCACGGTGTGATGTTTGCTGTAAAAACCACCCGCGTTTTGTCACATGTTAGCAACTCGGTATTGATTCTTTCACTAAAGTGGCAAATTTCTTCTCGCAATGTTTGTTTCCTCCACGACAGGTCTACAATGGAAGTGGTCCAGTCTCCATTTTACATTAGATAATTGGCAAGTTTATGCCAATCCTATCACGTTTCTGATAAAAAAATGTTATGATTTACAAATTACAAGCGTGGTTCTGTTAATGTGTAAAGGAGAGGCTGGTGTATTGACAGGCTAGACCGATCTGCTCGCTGTCAACTCACGTCAACGTCACGTCAATAATTCTACAACAGAAGTGAAGTAGTAATACGATATGATAAACAAAGTCATGATGCAAACAAATCAGCAGTTTTAACACAAGCATTCTACGTGCTATCAATTACCTGTGGGGGACCTAGCTGACTGGTCTAGTGATGTTAGACCTAGCTGACTGGTCTAGTGATGTTAGACCTAGCTGACTGGTCTAGT
>JAUMHH010000015.1:83868-94960 GCA_032359455.1 Chlamys rubida
GTGTCCTTACTTGTGTATTATTGTTGTGTACACAAGTGTCCTTACTTGTGTATTATTGTTGTGTACACAAGTGTCCTTACTTGTGTATTATTGTTGTGTACACAAGTGTCCTAACTTGTGTATTATTGTTGTGTACATAAGTGTCCTAACTTGTGTATTATTGTTGTGTACACAAGTTTCCTTACATGTGTATTATTGTTGTGTACACATGTGTCCTAACTTGTGTATGATTGTTGTGTACACAAGTGTCCTAACTTGTGTATGATTGTTGTGTACACACGTGTCCTAACTTGTGTATTATTGTTGTGTACACACCTGTCCTAATTTGTGTATTATTGTTTTGTACACACGTGTCCTAACTTACAAGTGTATTATTGTAGTGTACACAAGTGTCCTAACTTGTGTATTATTGTTGTGTACACATGTGTCCTAACTTGTGTATTATTGTTGTGTGCACACATGTCCTAACTTACAAGTGTATTATTGTTATGTTCACACCTGTCCTAACTTACAAGTGTATTATTGTTATGTTCACACATGTCCTAACTTACAAGTGTATTATTGTTGTGTACACACGTGTCCTAAGTTGTGTATGATTGTTGTGTACACACGTGTCCTAACTTACAAGTGTATTATTGTAGTGTACACATCTGTTTTAACATGGTGGAGAATGTTCAACGTTCTGTGAAGTTGTTCTTTACAAAACAGATGTGTTCCTTTAGTTTTCCAAAAAGTTTGTTACGTAAAAACTGATCAAGAGGAAAACTTTAAACAATTGTTAACACTGTCTCATTCCTGAAACTATATAAAAAGCTGAAAAATTGATCATATAAAAAAATGTAAAAAATAATCAGTCACTAGAAATATGTTTCTGGACAATATGACCAATACTTTTATATTCAGATATGTTTTAAATAAATGTAATTTTCTTTGAAATGAAAAACAAAAATCATAGTTCAGGTTTTGAAACATGTTTTACCAAACTTTTCAAATAACTAGATTTATATGGTAACATCTTTCAAGTTAACGCACAAAAGTAAGCTACGGTGAAACTGTTATAACGAACCAAAACTGAATATTATTCTAAAGTTTGTATGTTCATTCAAAATTGAATTTAGTCTTTTTATAAAATTTATCTTTTCCTAGATCTACTTATTGTGGCTGCCGGTTGTATAAACTTCTGGCACATATAATTAGAGGCCATTATAAACACCGGTTTTAAGTGAGACTGATCATTATTGAGTTCGCTGTACCTTTGAAGTATACAAACATCTGACAAGTCTAAAATGGGGACAATAATATCTTTGAATCTGTCTCAAAGCTTACAATGGGAAGACTAGCAAACTATTGCAGACTATTGCCACATCAAAAACAGGTGCCCAACTTAATTAAGATTACACTTACCTTTACCATTAATCTCACTTTTTATTGATCAAAGGGACTTTTCAAATTGTAATAAGATTAAGTTTATTTACACACAAAAAAATATTTTTTAATGAATTATTAATGAATTATTGTCTGTTCAAAACTTTGTACTCATTGTTGGTTTATAATTCAATAAGATTCAGTTATTGTGGACCTCTACCTGCCATTAAATATTAACTTAATTAAGCCAAATTGTGGTCCTACTATACATGGGTTAGACTATCATACAAACCTAAGCTTACCATATATGGATGGGGATTTTAATCATCAGTTTTGTTGTAATTTGTTTTTCAATCAGGAAAAAAACTTCTCACAAAAACAATTGACTGACATGCCTCCATTTGTGTCATAAAGGTCCAGTTTTCATCAACCAGACTCACAGATTTAAGTTCTGATAGCAGACAGTTGAGGGTAATTGTTTCTCTACAATACATATGACTTAAAGATATTAATCTGTAAAAATGTTAATGACACTATTTTTTCAAACATGAAAGTGTTTTTACCAATAAATTCTAATGAAACCTGAAAATTTCCATCAAATTGCTTACTAAGTCTTCTGTTTATTCATATTCTCCACCATTTAGATATTGTGTTCTGTGTATTTACATTTTGTATGTCAATGTATGAAGCTAATTATTTCCTAAGTTTAATCCCAGTGTAGGTTAAATTTGTATTCAGGGACATAAACATTAGTATCTGATGTATTGTCGCTAAAACCTCTATATCTATATCTTTAATGCACATTGATGAAAGATGAAAGGTGGCCAGGTGACTCCAGTACTGCAGATTCAAGTTGCTTGCTCAAGCAGTGATTACTTCAAACAGTCCGTATCCTTCAGGGTCAGTAGATAATGATGCCATCCTGTAATCCAATCTTTCTGCTGCTATTCAAATTCAAACTGGATCCTTAGCACACATGTACCACTGACCACTGCCTCTGCATATTCGGCCAGAGTTATTTCTTGTTACTAAAAATATCCACACAGGCAACAACAAGACGTTTATTACAACGATTCCATAAGGTATCATTAAATAATGATAATTTCAAAGGAAAACTTCTTCGAATTGGAAGATAAATACCGACACATTTGTCATACGATAGCATTCAAGTCCTTTGTGAAGCGAAGGCATGTCAACCGGGCCACTGGGCCATTCATATGCTTATGAGGACACAAAGGACCTCACAACAAAAGGTGCATAATTTTACACACTCGATCACTTCCTATACACACGACATAAACAGGTCCCGTTTCACAATCCCTTTACCTCACAGACGATACAGAAATAACCAGAATGAATACCGGTACATCCGAATCAGACAGAAAATCTGGTGTAAAACTCCGTGACCCAGCGGTCAGTGCTGACCACAGTAAGCGACATGAATTTGAAAACTTACCGTCCTCTCGAACACCCTCCTTGTCATTCCCAGCGTAGCTGCCACCAAGGTTGTTGTTTTTGCCCTGAAATGGACAAAAATAATCATCACAAAATTATCCAGGCCACGATGGTGGCATATACTAAACGACCTAGATGAATCAAACAGGCCCAAGCGCCTATTGATGTAATTAAACTACAAGTACCTACCTCCTCTGTTTCGGTAACCAAACCCAGTTTATCCTCGGATAAATTTTCGGACGATCTCTTTTCTTCCTCGCCTTCATCTTTGTAAACTTTCACTTCATCGTTCGAGAAAAAGTCTTCGGAGCCGCCAGAGTTCACATGCGGCATTGTAAAAACACAAAATACAATCCAATCCTTTACTTTTTGATGTACTGTCTCTCACACACACGTTTTGAATCCGCCATGAATATACTCTCTGTGAAGACATTCAGATGGGAAGCGCCCAATTGGCAGCAAGCACTTAACCATTCGACCAATCAAAAACGTCGTTACAAAAAGGTTTCAGGCACAAAGAGGTCCGCTAAAGGGCGGCACTTAAATAAAATTCCGTCGATTATCCACAAATTTGTATATTTTCCCGATGAATAAGGAGTGATTTAACGTAAGGGTAAAATTCTAAAATTTTAAGGCTTCATGCTACCACCAATTAAATTGAATAGTACACAAAAGTAAAGGGGAACGGGGATAGCAAAGGCCAATATTTACATTTTAAAAAATGTAGGACACCACAGAGGATTTATCCTTTAGATGCCTTCCCTTTGATGTTGGAAAACAACATCTGAAGGAGTAAATGCGTGCAAGTCGTATAAAAAGGATGTGGTAGTATTACATTTTTGTGATATGATTACATTTACAATATTATGATTTGCTTTTCCACATATACATTAATGTAAACCTTTTCGAAGCAAGAAATATATGTCTAACTACTATGAATTTCTATAGTAACTGATCTTAGGAAAATAATATAAATGTTAAAAAATATGCAAAGTTGCCGATGTTTTTTTAATATGTCTTTTTTTATATGCCGTCTTTTATTGAAGTTTATAATACAGCCAAAGCTAAGAATAATTTAATCATTTATCGTTAAATCAATTTTAGTCTGTTTGTTTTAACTGAAATCCACCAGAGTTAGGACAGGCAGCAACGGTTAAAACATTCCTGTTATGCGTCTCGACTATAATGTTTTTAACTAGGACCCCTTTGATGTTGCCGCCTATCTCGAATCTCAGCGATCCGATAGACCGGCCCGCTTGCAAAGGTCAAGTGGGTTGGAAGAGAAATTCGTTCCTATGGCACATATTGTCTTTTTACTCGGTTCAATCTGTTCTTAAAACAAGCAACAGAAAACATAACATCGAACCTGTGTATTTCATCAACGTGCGCTATATTGGGAATTAGTAATTTCCATATAGAACAAGTATTTGTCGGCTTCCTTTGATCTGTCGGCAAGCCTTTGTGATACCTTATATGGCAGTACAGGCTGAGCAATGAGTCTAGATTTGTTTACACTCCATTTCCCTTTGTAGCTATCGCCACCTAGTGGATATGACCTGCAAAGTAGGTTTTTCTCGCCACCCTCGGTCACAAGAGATCTACATTGGTTTTAAAAGAAAGACATGATATTATAAGCTTGTGAAAAAATGGCAGATATTTTATATTTTCGCCGGTAAGTTATCCGTACACCATGACTGCATGTCCGCTAGCGCTGCATCTCTTCTTTCTGGTTTCTCGGGGAAACCAGAGCTTGATCGTGATCTATGCTGCTTTATTAGATTGTTTTAATATGCAATTATATTACTGCAATATCTACAAGATTTAATATGTAATTGTGCTGCATAAATAATGAGATTTATGGACGCTCGACAACTACGAAATGTAGATGAAAAATATTAGAATATCTCCTAACTTTGTTATGATAAATTTTCAATCATGCATACTTTATCAGATTACCCAGAGACGTATAATGTATTACACGTCTCTGGATTACCTCACCGAATTAAGTTATAAGTGCGTGATTTCATTAAGTATTTTTTCCTTTTTTTCCCAACAACTGATAATTTTTTTCTTTATTTCTTCGTTGGTAACTCTCTGCAAACCTTTTATTTATAAAATTTACAATGAAAATCAGTCTATATCTTTATTCATTTTTTCTTATTCGAACAATTTAAGTTTTTATAGTGATAATTATGTGGAGGAGACTGGTCAGCTCCCCATTGTGTTATGAAGTTATTTGCTGTGATGGAGTTATATCACCGTGGATACAAATTAAGATTTGACGTAAGTGTTACAGTTATGACTCACTGTCTCCCAGTTCCTTCTTGCCATCGTGTGATTTATAGTTTCATCACCCGAGGACAATCACACGGTAAAACTATATTGTTATACTCACATCGCACCTGTCCGACAACATCAGACTTGGTCATTCATTTACACTAGGATGTGTATGTTATGTTGGATTCGAGGTTAATATTATTTCTTTCCTTTCCAGGTCATTTAATGAATTTTTATCATTTTATATCAGATACTATTGTTAATTTTGATAAATGAGCGGGTTGTCTTTTATGTTTTTCCAAAACTACTCCATGAGCTTTTTAATTCGAGTGTATTCATACACAAGGCTGTCCATTGATAGGGTCAATATTGAAACTCACCTGTGGGCTTTAATTATCTCCGAGAGAAACGGTGACGGGGGCTGACCAGCTCGGGACATTCCTGTCCACTTACTCACCTGACTTGTATACTAGTCCCCCAGCCGGAGTATACAGTACTGTCACAGAAGACACTCAAGTATTTAGGCATTGTATGTCCCGATGTAGGTAAGGTAATTTAATGTTTTGTTCTTTGCCATTAAATAACAAAGGGACAATAATTGAATTAAATTATAATAACTAATTGTAATTTACTCGATTATTTATTTAATGCAATCAATAATCAATGTCTTCTTCGCAAAATTTTACCGTGATATACTTTTCAAACTGTTATAATTATTAAAGTAAATGTACTGTACATGATTATATTTCTAGGCAAATTATCTCTGTCATGTTTGATTTCGTATAACATTTAGCCTATGGCAGCCTTATTCAGTTTACACATGTACATTTCACTATTAATCACAGAAATATTTTTTAAAAGAACAAATAAGAAAAGGGCGTATGTGTATTAATCCTGCTATAATTTGGCGTGTTACATAAACTGCCGTCACAATATCCACTGCCGAGATTTGGCCTTTGATGTTGCCGAATACACGCTGTATGATCTCGAAAGTTGCGCTAGACTGCCTCTGGCGTTTTCATTGCAATCGTATTTATATTTTCTAGAGCGGAGAATTTTAATCTATAATTTGGAATAGAATGTTTATTACCCGGAAAATGAGTTCCTAAGTAACATAATGGCCTCGTGCAGGTGGGATCGCATGAAGCTGGCCCGAGGCAAAATTGGTGACTTGTAGGACCGACGGTCGGTCGGGTGGAACTACACACACCATGCTTGACTGATGCTACTGATATAACTACGACACTGTCATGTAATCTCAGACAGATTTATTTATATGGAGACAAGATACTTGCACCTTTCTTCTAAATGTAGAATTATTATATTTTCGTCAGAGCAATTATCTGGAATTGTGAGTTTTGATGGTTAGTGGTTACCAATGAGTATAGCTGACACATACTCTGGGGGCATCTCTGTCACGTGTTGTGTTTCATGCATCTCGTCTCGCTATTAATGTCACCGATATGACCACTGATAAAGCATAAGGATCCAGTAATGTCGACAAATCATACATTCAATTTAGATGGTTTTACTGTTATTGCCTATAACACGGATAAGGCACAAAGCCTATATTGAAAGATGTGAGAGGAGAAAAGATCACGTATTACGTGTCGATAACATCATCGAACCCGTCGTCTAAGTGGGTATTGTACGATACCATCAGACTGATGGAGAGGGGGGGTACCCCGATATGTCGACGGTTCACAAAGCCACTTTCCGGACTATGACTGGACTGAGACCACTCCCTCAATCCCGTCACTCCCGATTTCCACTTCAGGGCTGGTGACACTACACGAGCGCTATAGCATGAATAAATATTTACGTATTAATTGCGTATCGTTTGTACCAATATTAAATCGGAATAATTTATTACAATTGCTGTGCTTTTTTATTACAAATTAAATTTAATCGCAATCCGATTTTAATCAAAAGAAACACTTGAGACATTTTTAATTTTTCTCGATCATGCCAGTACATCAGCGCGATGTGCTTAAAATACTTGTATGATGACTACTAGAAAACGTTGAAATGATAGCCCGGCCTAGTCGCTTCCCACGGCTGCCGTGAAGGAAACAGAGGCGTGAACAGCTAATTCATAAAACAATATGAAAACCACATGTTGTAATATCAAATGAGCGACGAAGACTGGGTCGCATTAGACCCGAAAAATTACCCTCTCAAGGGGCTACGGACACACAAAAGACACGGGTCGTTTGATTTGGACTGGTATATAAAATGTTATATTTATATTTTGATCCTTTTAAAATTATGGTTCAATAATGATTTTGTGATTTAATACTTTTTATGGTTGGGTACAGCCGAAATATATACAACAATGTTTATGTACACACGTGTATAAACTCTCATGTGTGTACACTTACTCCAGAAAATAAATAATTGATTAAATCCGCTCTAAATATATTCATATGATCAATCCAAGCGACATGAGTAACAGTTAAATACTACTTTATTGTTAGTGTCATCTTATCTTTATAAAACAAATCTGGACGACGAGACACGATCAACATGACAAAGTCCAGAGACGATCCCAATATAGATTTTAAATGTACCCTTATATAAAATTGGTTTATCTATTTTAATTATTTTTGTAACATTTGTAATATTAGTAAAGCTTGTTCCGCCTTACTGACGGACACCGGAGCTGTTATGAAGAAATATTATATAATCGTTATAATTCATCAACAAAAAAGTGAATAACATTTATGCAATCAAAACTTGTTGTACATTCTCATATTAATTGGCGATATCAACGTCGCACTAATCTAAAGACTGTGAAATTCTGAAGATTTTTCAACATCTATGGTTATAATATTCGACAATTGGCATTAAAATATTTAATCACATACATTCTGATAATTTATTATAGATCAAAGAATATATAACGTATTTTATTATACGACTGTTACTTGATGTCAGAAATATTTTTCCTGCAGTGTTGTTGTTGTAGGCACACATTTTTATGCATGTTTTAAAATATGTATTTCTTTATAGTAACATGGTTATTGTTACTGCTGATGTTTCACTCCAAACACAAATCTACAAACTAGAAAATAATGTTTTGTCGGGAAAATGTACAGCATGGCTAATTATAGCCTTGCGTGACCATGCGCGAGACGACTCCAGGTTCATGACGGATTATGTTCTTTGAGTTGTAGAAAATAATCATGATAAACTATAATGATAGAAATACGTGAAGTGTGAGTTTCATTTTTTCTTTTTTTCCCCCCGGAAAAATATCGCTGTAATTAAGGAAGAACCTCGAACGACAGAACGACAGAACGCAAGTGTTATTTATTAGTAAGATCCGCGTCAGTATTATCATAATACAACTGACTCATTAACATGTTACGACTCAAACATTGATGCTAGATTTGTAAGGGTTTTATATATTTACTATTTGTAAGGAAATACTGATATGTTATTTGTAACGGAACATTGATATTTGTAAGAGAATAATGATGTATTATTCTTAACGGAACTTTGTGTATTATTTGTTAGGGAATTTTATATGATATTTGAAAGGATCTCGATGTAATATTTTAAGGGAATTTTATTATTTGAAAAGGGACAATTATCTATTATTTGTTAGAAGATATTGGTATATTATTTATGAAAAACATTATTATTTGTAGAGAGCATGTAATAATATTTGTAAGAGAATATCGGTGTTTTATTTATAATAAAACATAAATGCATTATACAAGGGGACATCGATGTAATATTTGTTTGAGGAACATTGACATTTTATTTGGAAGGGAACGTGATGAATTACTTGTTAAAGGAAACGTTAGTATCACTTAGAACGACTTTGTATACAATATTTGAAAGGAGACATTGTCACATTATTTGTGTGATGAAAATTTATTGGTATTATTTGTAAGGAAACATTTTAAATGTTATTTGTAGAATTTAATACAATATTTAAAAGGGATAACTTTGAAGAGTAATACGTAAGAAAATATTCATGTAAAATTTGCAAGGGAACACTGATGTATAATTGTAGGGGGAACATTGACATATTTGGAAGGGGATATTGATGCATTATTTGCAAAACAGAACGTTAATTTATTATTTCTAAGAGAACGTTTTTATATATTATTTGTAAGGGAACATTTTTCTAAATTTGTTAGGGAACATTGATATATTATTTTTAAGAGGGAACAATCCTAATATGCTATATCTATAACAGAATCTTGACACATTATTTACAAGAACAACATCGATATATTATTTGTAAGAGACAATTGACATACTATGTGTAACATGTCACCTCGACGCTGTAACTTTACGTATCATTTGTATGGGGACATTTGTATAGTATTTGTAGAAGGGAACATTGATGTACTTTAGAAACACTGATGTTTTATTTATAAGGAGGCGTTTGCTAAATAATTATTAGGAAACATTGATATATATTTTTTGCAAAAGAGCATTGAAATTTGATTTTCAATGAGAACAGTGTTATTTTATATCTAAAAAGGAGACACTGATATATTTGTATTCAGTCCTCCTGTTCGTTTTTGCCTGTGTCCATTAGATATCGTATGTGTGTGTGTCACATGTGCTAGCGCTGGTAGCTTGTAATAGCTTGTGATTTGATTTTGCTCAATATTTTGGCAATAAATTTGATCAAAGTAAACGACTTTGATAATTTAGCTGCAAGTTACGGGTGAGTTGATGAATTGCTGGGACAGTTGACAAAGCCACAGAAACACATTTAACAAAGAACTTCCTATAAGTGCCCAGTATCTAAAAACAAAAAATTAGGTCAATATCATATTCGGTTAACTGTATGACTGTTGTATTTCCGTGCTAATATGATATCCTGTTGGTAGTCTGTTTTACGTCACATTTAACACAAGGCAAACATGAAAGTTAAATTGTCGAATGTTTCAAAAGACAATCACATGGGAAGTCTGATGACTCACCGTTCTTCAAACACACACTAATTATCACTTCATAAACTAGGAGTAATTTTTTATAGATAAAAAAATCAACAGAATATCGTAAATGGGTTTTACTCTGTAGTAGAGTTTGTGTGGAAACGTTTGAACACCAGACATATTGTCCGAGACGTTTTAACAGCAACACGTTGACAAACTGAACTCTAATGAAATGTCCAGCATCACTTGTTTGTTAGATATGTAGTCTGGAATTGTATCATTACTATTTACAATAACAAAAACCATAACGTTGAAAAAATACAGGACATTTGAACTGTGGAGTAATTCAATTTTGTTACATTTTGAAATAACACGCTGCTTGATTTAATCATGAAATATTTTGCAAATCATAAAACATGGCGAAAGGTTTGGTTATGAGTTAGATGTATTTTTATTGTAGAAATATACATGGTGAGATTGAGCGTGACGTTTTCTAACGCATCCGTAACCTTTTACTGCAACGTGTCATGTACATAAATAGCATACAATGGTTTATGTATTCAAATAACACATTTACATCTGCTCTTTGATGTTTCTTTTTGATCTTTATATCGAATTAAGTTCCAATAACATACCGGAAATAATTAAATAACAGATAGAACATTGCTGATTGTTTAAATGAGATACAATGCAAATAAATATGGCAATAAAACTGGTACATGTATTTAGTACCATATACCATAATACAGAATTATTGACAGGGACCTAATATAAGTATAGAATACAGGTGAGTACCAACAGAAGTATTGAATACAGGTGACCGTTTAATGACGTACTTAACCTAAGTATATAATACAGGTGACCGTTTTACTGGTGTACCTAACAGTATAGAATACAGGTGACCGTTTTACTGGTGTACCTAACAGAAGTATACAATACAGGTGACCGTTTTACTGGTGTACCTAACAGTATACAATACAGGTGACCGTTTTACTGGTGTACCTAACAGTATATAATACAGGTGACCGTTTTACTGGTGTACCTAACAGAAGTATACAATACAGGTGACCGTTTTACTGGTGTACCTAACA
>JAUMHH010000016.1:0-11301 GCA_032359455.1 Chlamys rubida
ACGTTTGTCGTGAATATTCGGCATTTCCGTTGTTACGTGGAAATAAATATACTTAAACTCGTTTCAATCGATTAAAAAACGATGGGTTGAAGATAAAAATATTCCACAAAAATCAACAAGAAAGAATAAATAATAGGACTCAAAGTCACATGAAAAAGACTTCAGGAACCGAGGAGATATTAACAAGAGACAGCACACATACGATTGTTCTGGTGTTTACACTACATACGCTGTGTGCTGTGTGTCTACGTGGCATGTGAAGGCAGTATGAATGGCTATATCTAATACTATCTACAGTTAACCTACCTAGCATTCTTCGTTTACTGTGCTAAACCCGTTATATTTATGCATGGAATATTGCCGAACGTGTCGATGAGATGATACAATGTATTTCATTACTTATTCCTATGTACTGGCCATTCGTGTCTGTAGATCTATGTTTTGTATCGCCTGTTGGTATAGGGAATGTGGTTTCCCTGTTTCTCCAACATGTGGTTGTGTTTACTACCTATTTGTTATTGTATAATGCATGTAGTGTGTGGATTCTGAAATGTTCGCAAATTATTGGAATGTAGCTGTATGATGCAGTGTAATTCCTTTCTTGAATGCCGTAACTATTAACAAATTTTAAAAGCACTGTTTCAATTTTTCCTGTGGGCTTGTGTTTCTTGAATCTTAAGAAATAGTATGTGCATGAATATGCAAGATAGGTATATATGTTTGAGGGATATTCCGAACTCCTAATGGACTGGCCTTTACAATTTAGGTATACCTTAGTACTTCTCGGTTCTACACTTGTGTATTGGTTTGATGTTGTAAGATCTAGGTGTAAACATATAGTACTTACAGTGGATAGTCTCATAGCTCTTTATTAGAGTGTTTATCATTGAAGTTCGGCTTACACAGCGCGAAATAATCACCAAAAACATGTAGTAAGGCAGCGCCTATATACAGATAAGGGAAGTTAATGATGCGGAAAGCTAACCAAAATAAACATATTTACTAACTAAATGTCTATTTCTTCCATTTAGGACTCATCAGCAGTACGAAAGGTAAAATAAAGATGCATGAAAGATCTTTTAAAAACATATAAGTTTGTTGTAAGATCGATATTCGCATAGAAAAAACTTGTACATATATAAGACGGAAAATATGTTTTGAGTGTACTCATATCTTCAATAAGATTCATCAGGTTGGAAATATGTGATATCAAAGTTTGATATTGTGGATACTTAGTTTATTGAATTCTTATATGGAATAAAAGGTGAATTACTATGATATTAGATGTTAGTTATATCAGTCTATTTAATTGGTAAACATTAAAAGATGTATGCATTCTTTGTTAATTGCTGTACTTTCTTTATGTTAATTGTTAGGGTGAATTATTTTTTGATAATAGTTATTTAGTGTCCAGTTGATATGTTGATTATTAATTGGTAATAGTTTTTGTGCTAACTGTAAGTGTATATTATTTTTATCAATTATGATTTCGTGTACACATTTTGTTAATTGTTAGTTGTTTACAGAAGAAACGTTATTTGTGAATTGATGTATAGTCAACTCACAAGACGACATGTACTACAACGTCAACACAAAATACCAAATATACCACGGCTTAAAATGAATAATAAACAATATATTAATGCATGCACAGACAACATCGAAACACAAAATGTATACGAAAAGGCAACTTCATAAAGCATGAAGGGATCCAAACAGACGGAAAACAACGTATTTCACAAACCCCAAACAATGAATTCCAAACCAATTTATAAGTTAGTGGGTTCATGTTCAAAAATAAAAAGATTTGATGTAAATGTAACTATCGCAACAGTAACGATAGACTGGCTATCAGTTTTAATGAAGAATTTCCTGGCTCCATTTTACTTCTAGCTTACCTCCCCCTAGTTTAGAACTCTATAATCAGACACCTAAGTGATCAAAATTATAAGAGTTTATTATTTTCAAAATTATTCAATATTTTAGAGACGGGGGCCAGTCTACAGTAACGACTACAGTATTCTCACGCTATAATGCAGACGTATGTAATCGAGATGTTTCAGTATCTAAGCTAGAATGTTATTTATAATAATGTTTGTATTTAAATGTTAAATAAGTTAAATAAACTGAAATGAATGGTAAAATGATGGTGTTTTGATTTCTCAGCACTGGATATGTCTCTGTGATTGTGATGGATTTGTTGGAAACATGGCGACACCATCACAGGCATGGCTGTAGCTTGTAGGGGTATACGCTTTCTAAGTTACATAATTCATCATTTGACAGCTTGTTGAAACATGTAGAAAAGATTTTCGGTACGTGTTTCATTTGTACTTAATTACAGTCAATCCTATGAACTGACTTGTATGTATGTTGGAATGTCTGTATGTTGTGAAGTGTTTTTTTCCCAAAAAAGACAAATTGTGCATTAAAATGTTAACCTAGTTATCAGCAAACTAAAGTTCAAAAAGGTCGTTCTTACTTTGTATTTCCAGTTATTGTTTTACGTACATTGTAACAAGGTGGTTGATTTTACTGGTGGGCTATCAGTCCCCGAGGTTGGACGTACTCTTGTAGCTGTATGTTTTCTGCTACTTATTCCATGAAGTACTAGTTGAAGTAAATTACCTGTCGTTGCCAAAATATGTAAAATTAACGGTGTAAATAATTTGGCAGACACGTTTCCCTTTTCCGCTGTATTATACCTATGTTTCAGAACATTATAGACGTATAAAAGAATACGTATACAAGAAAACATTAATTGAAGTATTTACCAAAATTGATGTGCAATATTAAATAAAGTGAGACCTTATGGAACACCTCATGAGTATCACCAACCACAAAAATAGAGAAAGTCAATTGTTTTGGATTAGTTTCTATTCATTCAGCAAAACAAAATACACAATTTGAGAAAATGAGAATAAACGAAATGAAATAAGCTTGAAGCATGTCAGTACACGGGGTTTGTAGTATTGAGTAGTGATACCATTTATCTGTATATTTTTTTAATTTTTTTTTTTGCGATTAAAATGAAGAAAAATACAAAATACAATAGCTCGTAATGAGGTGGACCAAGGGAGGCAACTCGTGTGTCGCAAACGTTTTGTTCCGGTTCCATAGAAGGAAATAACGACGGATCTTAAGGATTAATTAACTGAAGTGAGCCCAGTTGAGTGAGATGATCTCTCAAACATGTATAAGCAAAGAAGTAATAGTGATAGGACTGATAAAAGAAACTGTCAAAAGACTTTATCTTTTAATTATTATTGTTTTGATAACGAGGCGGGTTGCCTCGAAAAATTTGACAACGCACTGACGCTATTATTCTTTGCTTCCAGTTCCTAAATTGGACCAGACTATCTTTATAACTGTATCATATCACATTACCGTTCCTCTACCCTACCCCTCTCCTCATCTGTTTTCTTTTGCACACAAGGCCATGACGAAACTTTTTGTTATTTCATGTCGTCTTCTTGCCATCGTCCACGCCTCATTCCAACCTCTCCATCCGATACTTTCTCTTTCCTTTTCAAATGTCCTACTCCATGTTGTTTTTTGGTCATCCTACTCTTCTTTTTCGTTTGGAATTCAATGTCAGATATATCGCACATACCCTGTTGTTGTTATCCATCCTCATGAATATGGTCACTCCATGCCTATCGTCTCTTCCATACGGTAAAGTTCATTTTATTTGTATCTGTCATCTAATGTATATCGTCGTGTGATATTGATATTTGATTCCAGCTGGTTTTCAGCCCGTGTATTCCTCAGTATCCAATAGGTGGTAATAAGGAACAAATATACAGACATTACACCTGTTGTAACCAAGTCCTTACTTCGAACCTTTCCGCTTCTTCATCATTCAACATACACAATAAAACAGTTTTACCAGGCGTGTTAGTTTGTCTGAAATTCCACACGATGCCGCAATAGTCCAAAGGCCTTCTCGAAGCACAGCCTCAAATGCCTTCTCGAAGTCCAGAAAGTTTGTTAGAAAAGGTGAATTATATGACCACTCTTTTCAATGATGTTTCTTAGCATGATCAGCTGCTCTATTGTGCTTCTGTCTCTACGAAACCAATCTGGTTCCTTTCTAAGCCATCCGTCGAATTCATCACGAATTATTTCGATAATCTCTTTTCAGAAAATCTTACTCGACACTGACAACAGTACTAGTGTTGTACCTCTGTATTTGTCACAGACAGAGAAATCTCCTTTTGGTAGTTTAACTATTAGCTCTTTTGTCCATTCTTCTGGTGTTTTCTCATGCTCCTATATTGTGCTGAACAGTCTTTCTAGATTAGAGCTATGTCAATGTTCTAACATACATGTTCAGTCTATAGTGTCAACTAGATTAGCTGGTTTTGGCCATTTAATTTAGAAAATAAACTCCCAAAACGTTCGAGTTATCTTAGTGGATGGAACTCAAGCATTTGTAACGGTATAATGTACTTCTGTAATACCTGCCTTACCGTCCGAATTTTAATAATTTCCTTTGATTTTCGAAATGTCACTGTTCATTCCCTGCGGTTCTGCTCCAAGTTTTGAGAAATATTGATATAAAGCAATGTTGTTGACTAATATGTTGCTCTTTTAATTTTCGTATTTATAGAATAAATCGTGTTAACATACCCACCCCTTTTATCATCCAAACGAAAATATGCTATAGTTCGTTAAATTTAGAAGCCAATCAGCGTCGAGGTCACAAAAGTAAGAGAAAATGGCAGTCTCTGTTCAGATTTCCGATCGTCTACCTGACCAGCTTGAAAAGTAGACTCGGGAATCCGACATGATAATGTAAGGTCAAGCACTAGCATACAAGTAAGTGTGTTTCCTAACGTAGAAACACTGTTCTGACATTGAAAAAGCGTACATGTCGTCTGTTTTGCTCTACCAACTAGGGATTTAGCGTGTCATCCCGAGTCCGACCAACTGAAATTCGACCAGTTTTCGATTCTTCATGAAGTCTGCCGAAAATAATACTGCATAATAAATGGCAAATCATGCATCAAATTAAAGACAAAATATTTTTCTGTCGAATCTTGCATTTTTTATTGTTGTGTCCAAAACTCTTTAAAAGTATGGATATGTTACTATAATGTGTAGTAAACACTATTGAAGTGCAAAGTTATATTTTATTTAAACCGAAAAGAAACAATGCAATTTCCTACGTGGAGATAGAAGTAAGATTAATATAACCGATACAGAATGAGCTCTTTTGGAAGATTCTGTTTTGAACTGTTGCAAATTTAATGAGCTATAACGTATATATACTGTAGAACAATCGTGTTTATTGTCATGTCATTGCCCGTCAAAGTATATAATATTATGTTGAAAATACTGTGAATGTGTATACATGTTTTACAAATCTCCGCAAGGGGGTAATAAAGAATGTCTGTCTGTCAGGTAATTACACAAAATGATGCAATCATTCACGAATTTAAGATTACAACACCGGCACGAAAATAGTGCAATATAGTGACATCGATATCAGTCAATCATTTTGTACGAAGAAATGTAGGGATATAACATAAGTTTAAAATTCTAACCAGTATAACGGCAAATAATAGCTGAACATCAACAGAAACACAATCATTATTTAATCACCATCAGACACATCAGAAAACTCTATAACATAAAAATCAATCATTGATGATTTCAATTTAAAAAAATAACTGGGCTTGTCCGGGATTTGAACCCGGGACCTCTCGCACCCAAAGCGAGAATCATACCCCTAGACCAACAAGCCACATGTGAACTTAAAGCACTATTTCAAACATTTATTTTTGATTGTCACTTAGTTAATTAACAAATGCAAACAATTATTATAAATATAGATTTTGTTTTAAATTAATTGAAAAAACATTTTGTCGTGAGTATTTGGCACTTCCATTGTCAGATGAACATTAGTATAATTGAAATCATTTTAATCGATTAAAAAAAATGGGTTGAAGATAAAAAATAAATATCCCACAAAAATTCAACAAGAAAGGATGGGACTCAAAGACAACTCAAAAAGACTTCAGGAACAGAGGAGATATTAAACAAGAGACACCACACTATTATAAGATTGTTCTGGTGTTTACCCTACCTACGCGGTTTGTCTACGTGGCATGTGAATGAATGGCTATATTTAACACGATCTATAGTGTACCTACCTAACATTCTTCTCTTACTGTGCTAAACCCGTTATATTTATACAAGGAATATTGCCAAACGTGTCGATGCGATGATTTATACAATGTATTTAATTACGTATTCCTATTTGGACAGGCCAGTCTTGTCTGTAGATCTATACTTTGTATGGCCTGTTGGTGTAAGGAATTTGGTGGTTGTGTTTACTACCTATTTGTTATTGTATAATGTATGCAGTGTGTGGATTCATAAATGTTCGCAAAGTATTGAGATGTAGCTGTATGATGCAGTGTAATTCCTATTAACAAATTTAAAAAGTACCTATACATTTTTTCCTGTGGGTGTGTGCGACTTTAATACATAAATATGCAAGATAGGAATATATGTGTGAGGGATGTTCCAAATCCCTAATAGACTGGCCTTTACAATTTAGGTACACCTTAGTCCTTTATCGGATCTACACTTGTGTATTGGTTTGATGTAAGATCTATGTGTAGCCATATGGTAGTTACAGTGCATAGTCTCATAGCTCTTAATTAGAGTGTGTATCACTCGGCTTACACAGCGCGAAACAGTCACTATACACATGAAGTAAGGCAGTGCCTATTTACAGATAAGGGAAGTTAATGATGCAGAAATCTAACCAAAACAAACATATTTACAGACTAAATGTCTATCTTTTTCATTAAGGATTCAGCAGTACGAAAGTTAAAAAAAGATTCCTGAATCATCTTTTAAAAACATATATGTTTATTGTAAGATCGATATTTGCATTGAAAAAACTTGTAAATATATCAGACATATTTTGAGTGTTTTGTTATTTTTTAGTTTGTGTATACTTAGTATAACTGTCATGGAATTCTTATATGGAATAAAAGGTGAATTACTATGATATAACATGTTAGTTATATCAGTCTGTTTAATTTGTATACATTAAAAGATGTATAGCGTTCTTTGTTAATTGGTGTACTTTCTTTATGTTAATTGTTAATTGGTGTGAATTATTTCTGATAATAGTTATTTAGTGTCCAGTATATGGGCTGATTATTAATTGTTATACAGTTTTTGTTCTAATTGTTTGTGTATATTATTTTTATTAATTGTGATTACGCGTACATATTTTGCTAATTTTTGGTTACAGAAGAAACGTTATTTGTTGATTGATGTACAGTCAACTCACAAGACGACATATACTACAACGTCAACACAAAAGACCAAATATACCACGGTTTAAAATGAATAGGACAAAAACATACAGACAAAGCCTGTGAAAGCGTCAATACACAAGGACCATATATAAATGTATGCACAGATGAAATCGGAACACAAAATGTATACGAAAAGGCAACTTCATAAAACATGAGGGAATCCAAACAGACGGAAAACGACATATTTCACAAACCCCAGACAATGAATTAAACACTTGTTGATAAGTTAGTGGGTTCATGTTCAAAAATTAAAAGATTTGATGTAAATGTAACTATCTCTAAAGTAACGATAGACCTTAAGGTTTTACGAAGAATTTCCTGGCTGCATTTTACTACTTGCTTATCTCCCCCTAGTTTAGAACTCTAGAATCAGATATCTAAGTGATCAAAATTAGAGTTTATTATTTTCTAAATTTTATCATTGAAATTCGGCTTACACAGCGCGAAATAATCACTAAAAACATGTAGTAAGGCAGCGCCTATATACAGATAAGGGAAGTTAATGATGCGGAAAGCTAACCAAAATAAATATATTTACTGACTGCATGTCTATTTCTTCCATTTAGGATTCATCAGCAGTACGAAAGGTAAAAAAAGATTTCTCAATCATCTTTTAAAAACATATAAGTTAATTGTAAGATCGATTTTCGCATGGAAAAAACTTATATAAGACGGAAAATATGTTTTGAGTGATTTATAATTTTTTAATTTGTGTATACTTATATCTTCAATAAGATTCATCAGGTTGGGAATATGTGATATCAAAGTTTTACTTTTTACACTAACAATATTTAATATGTACATTGTTTGTGTATAAAGTAAAACTTTGATATTGTGTATAACATTTATTGAATTCTTTAGAAGTTACTCCCTTACTCTGTATTCATTATTACCATGTCATCCCTCAATGAATAGTATGGAGATATGATCTAGTATACTAGAAAACATTAATTGAAGTATTTACCAAAATTGATGTGCATTTTTAAAAAAAGAGAGACCTTATGGAAACCTCCTGAGTATCTCCAACCACAAAAATAGAGAAAGAAAATTATTTTGGATTAATTTCTATCATTCAGCAAAACGAAAGAAAGAATTTGGGGAAACGATAATAAACAAAATGAAGCATGCCAGTAAACGGGGTTTGTAGCATTGAGTTCAGTGATACCATTTATCTGTATATTGTAAAACTAGTTCATTTTGTTTGCGATTAGACTGCGATTCAACTCGTAATGAGGTGGACTAAGGGAGGCAACTCGTGTGTCGCAAACGATTTGTTCTGGTACCATAGAAGGAAATAACTTAAGGGACTCCATTTCAGTGATTGTAACACCAGATGTTTTTTAAATGATGATCTATATGTAAGCAAAGAAGTAAAAGTGATAGGACTTTGCCTTTAAATAATTATTGTTTGATAATGAGGCTGATTGCCTCGAACATTTGACAACGCACTACTGTCGCTACTATTCTTTGCTTATATACCTTTTTAAAATACACGTAACCAGCGAACTGTTATTGGCTTGGATCCAGTGCCTATATTGGGCCAGACTGTCTTTTTTACTTTATCATCACACATTACCTTTCCTCTGTTGTCTCTTCTCATCTGTGCTCTTTTGCACACAAGGCCATTACGAAACCTTTTTAATTTCATGTCGTCTTTTGCCATCGTTCTCGCCTCATTCCAAGTTCTCCATCCGACGATTTCTCTTTCCTTTTCAAATGTCCTTCTCCATGTTGTTTTTTGGTTATCCAACTCTTTTTTTAACTTTGGATTTCAATGTCAGAGATGTCGCACATATCCTGTTGTTATCCATCCTGATGTATATGGTCACTCCATGCTTATCTTCTTTTCCATACGGTATAGTTCATTTTAATCGTATCTGTCATCTACTGTAAATCGTCGTGTGGTATTGATATTTGATACCAGTTGGTTTCCAGCTCGTTGTATTCTTCATTATCTAATATAGGTGGTAACAAGGGAAAATAAACCAAATACTTATTTCGAACCATTCTGATTCTTCATCATTTTTTAGTACAGCACATTAAGTGTTCTCATAAAACAGTTTTACCAGGCGTGTTAGTTTGTCTGAAATTCCACAAGATCCCACAATAGTCCAAAAGCTTTCTCGAAGCACAGACTCAAATGCCTTCTCGAAGTCCAGAAAGTTTGTGAGTAAAGGTGAATTATATGACCACTCTTTTCAGTGATGTTTCTTCATATGATCAGCTGCTCTATTGTGCTTCTGTCTCTACGAAACCCAGCTTGTCCCTCTCTAAGTAATCCGTCGAATTCATCACGAATTATTTCGATATTCTCTTTTGCGAAGATGTTACTCGACACTGACACCAGTACTAGTGTTGTACCTCTGTAGTTGTTACAGATAGAGACATCTCCTTTGGGTAGTTTAACTATTAGCTCTTTTGTCCATTCTACTGGTGTTTTCTCATGCTCCTATATTGCGCTGAACAGTCTTTCTAGATAAGAGCTATGTCAATGTTCTAACATACATGTTCACTCTATAGTGTCAACTAGATTCGCTGGTTTTGGCCATTTAATTTAGAAAATAAACTCCCGAAACGGACGAGTTAACTTAGTGGATGGAATTCAAGCATTTGTAACAGTATAATGTACTTCTGTAATACCTGCCTTACTCTTCCTTAGATTTCCGAAATGTCACTGTTCATTCCCTGTGGTTCTGACCCAAGTTTTGAGAAATATTGTAAACATGCCGACCTTTTTATCATCCAAATAAAAAAATCCTATAGTTCGTTAAATTTACAAGCTAATCAGCGTCGAGATCACAAAAGGTCACAAAAGTCAGGTAATTACACAAAATGATGCAGTCATTTACGAATTTAAGATTACAACACCGGAACGAAATTAGTGCAATATATTGACATCGATATCAGTCAATCATTTTGTACAAAGAAATGTAGGGATATAACATAAGTCTACAATTCTAACCAGTATAACGGCAAATAATAGCTGAACATCAACAGAACCAAAATCAGTATTTAATCACCATCAGACACATTAGAAAACTCTATATCATAACAAATCAATCATTGATGATTTCAATTTAAAAAAATTATGGGCTTGTCCGGGATTTGAACCCGGGACCTCTCGCACCCAAAGCGAGAATCATACCCCTAGACCAACAAGCCACTTGATTAAAAGAGATGTATGCTTTTCATTAGATGAAACAAACGAGCTCAGCAAAAACGAAAAGAATTTTAGAAATATTAATAACGTACATTGAACTTTAAGAAAGAGACTATAACGTGTATGTTATAAAACAGTGGTATAATTAATTATCAACATAAGATCATGTTTTATTTAAATCATTGTTAAACCAACTTTCAACAAATAAAATCGGCATGTTTATAAGGATGATGAAATCAAGACAGAAAAATAAAAAAAGTATTGAGTTTGAATGTTGTTATTTTGTATTGTAACAACCTTACTAAAACACTTGTATGCAAACGTGGCATTTTTACAGCCTTAGGTCACGTGTGTATTGATATATATTACTTACAGCTCTGGGTTAAATATAGACCGCCTACAGATAAACAGTTATACAAGTAACCTATACTCTACATAACAACAACACATTTAAACCAATCACATTATACAGGTAATTACACAAAATGATGCAATCATTTAAGAATTTAATAATACAATACCGGAACGAACATAGTGCAATATATTGATATCGTTATCAGTCAATCATTTCGTTCAAAGAAATCTAAGGATACAAAATGTATAAGACGAGTCTACAATACGAACCAGTTTTACGGCAAATAGTAGCTGAACGTCACCACAAAAAAACAATCAGTATTTAATTAACATATCATATCAATGACTTCAATTTGAAAAAAAATGATGGGCTTGTCCGGGATTTGAACCCGGGACCTCTCGCACCCAAAGCGAGAATCATACCCCTAGACCAACAAGCCACAT